>CM074721.1:439560879-439615879 GCA_037306005.1 Rhinophrynus dorsalis
CAGGTGCTAGCAGGAAGTACATGGTATTTAAATGTATATAATCCCAGTTCATTTTTAGGTGTGAGTGTTCCTTTAAAGGCTCTCATGCAAAAGAATCCAGAAATCCTTCTACCTAACTCCTGGCTTATTATCAGCTGGGTTAAAATATTATCTACTGTGATAAGAAATGATGTATTGATGTATAAAGCAGTGTCACTGAGCTTGGAGACAAACAATCCATCATTAGTTTCCAGTCACTTCTCCCCCAGCTACCTTCGCTATTTTGCAATGAAAAGAAGATAGCCTAATAGATATCCAAACTAAGGCCTAGGGGCCATTTGTGAATCCTGTGCATGAAGAATCCAGCTCTTTGTGTAAATATTATTACACAATAAAATTGTGACCTGCTGCAGAGCATAATAATCCTTACCTGAATTTTAGCAATCAAGAACACTTTTAATCATTTGAGTGACAGAGGGGTATGCACACCCCTCTGGCACTCAAAGGATCAGTGCTTAGGGACATAGGTAGAAAGTAGAAGATGAGCAATTCTGGAGCATACAACCTTTATTGCAATGCTTTGGATATCTCTTTGGCACTCAAAGGGTTGAACACACGCCATCATATGTAAAAGTGTTTTCTGAGGCTTAAAATCTAGTCTTGCATATGCTCTCAGAAGGCTCCCATTCCTGCCCTTTCCTGGGCTCCTATTACATCAGCAGTGTTCATAGGTGTCTCAGAAGTGATGCAGTTTTATTGTTTGTTAATGTGCCTGAGATGTATGGAAGAGCAGTGGGTTCTAATCTCTCGGCTCTGCACAAACCAGATTGTGTCTATGTAGAATAGCCAAAGTATGCATTAAAAAATATCTATTATATAACCAATTTTGTGTTTTGGTGTTATGTTCACTTGTATACACTTTTTATACACGTAATATACTGCCTGTTGATTTTCCTGGTACTATCACTAATGGAAGTTATTGCGCTTCAAAGCTTGTTTTTCTCTTTTTTATTGTTTTTTTAATCAAATTATCATCAGAGTGAACTGGTCCAAAAGGAATATATATATATATATATATATATATATATATATATATATATATATATATATATATTATAATGCACTGAATGGAAGTGATAGTAAGTGATAGGAACAGCACCCAGTGGCCACAACAGGAAATTACAGTTTAAAGGAGAAGTAACAGCTCTTTACCAAAAAATTCTAATAGCCCGTCTGAATTTTTTCCATGCTCATTTATTCAATAGATAACATATTCAATAAATCCTTGATGTTAAGTCCATGGAAGCGGACATGACAGTTACTGGTAGTTTTTTCAAACTGAAGAAGAATACATGAGCCTACACATTGCATTGAACATCACTCTGGTCCTTAAAGGGTTAAGGTTACCATGTACAGTGGGTGTCCTGTGGTCTTGCTATGACATCCAAGACTGACTGACAATTTTAGCTCCTGAATCAAGGAACAAGGAAAAAATTCAGACGGGCCACTAGGATTATTTTGGCCCACAGTAAGACATGCTGCAGCTTATTATGACGAAGCAGGAATTAAATAAAAACATTTCAACTACGTTAAATTTAGAGGAAAAAATGTCCTTGCAGGAACCAAGTTGCAATATTTATTTTTTAATTCATAAATAAAAGTTAACTGCTTCTTTAAATATTTTGTTCCCATCCTCTTTGTTCATATATTTTCCCCTCTGCATATGGCACTATATGCTTGCAATTCCATGTTATCAAACTAAAACATAAAACATGAAGTATCTTGAAAACAAAGTATTTGCAAGAATTTTGACTAGCGGAAGTTATAGACAACTTGTACGTTTATAAAATTAAAACTCTTCAGGGGCAAATGCAGTAACATAAAACTTGTTTATCCTCTCTGTGAAAAACAACATAAGACTTATAGAGAATTTTATCTATTCAGAATTGTTTCTGAAATACAGGTCATAGATAAATACAGTTTGGTGACTTTTTGCAATGTCGATTACTTCAGCACTTGATATAGGTAGGCCCATGTGTGTCACATGACCTGTTTACTGAGAAAATGTTCAAGCTCAGTAAACCTGAGGCATCAACATTTGGATAATTCAAGTGGCATTTTTATTCCTATCTCTCGTGTACTATGCTATAAACATGTTTAACTTTTTGAGTGCCCCTGTGGTAACCCAACACATTGCAATGCAATGCTTTGGTACCCTTCTGGCACTCAAAATGAATGACTGGACTGCATTTAACCCTTTGAGTGCCATAGGAGTATCCAACGCATTGTGAAGCAATCAGTTAGAAACCCCTCTAGCATTTCTAGGGTTAAAGAGACATTATCACTCAAAAGCGCAAAGGATTTATATCCATTAATTAAAATATGATATATGACCAACAAGCATTTTTAAGCTTTTCTTTAGTGTGGTAAATTCTAAAATCTTTCAAAATAAAAGAGAAAAGTGGCTCAAAGTGACTAAAGTTACCAGGACTGTTATACAAATTGCTAAATCCATAAACAGAGATAATTGTTTTGAGATTAGAACCCACCCAGTTCAGTTCACTGGAACTCATATCGCCTAAGTATTTGTTTACCTCAGTCATGCTTTACATTGCCCTTATCACTTGTATAAACAAAGAGAGGTTAAATGGCCATGTACAGATGCCTACACGTGAACAGGAAAAGACATTTTGTAATAAAGTTTGAGGAGTACTAGAAGGATGCATGTACAAACGCTGACTCAACACAAAAGTTACAGCTGCACTCCAACATCCATACAGAAAGCTTCTGACATTGTGTAAAAGGCATCCTTTATTGAAAATAGATTAAAATCCAGAAACAAAACAGAAGAATAGGGTCGAGGTGAGGATAGACACAAACAGGGGAAACCCCGCAAATCTTACCCATTTCGCATTGAATAGCGCTTACTCATAGATTAAAAACACTATCCGAACTACCTCATTACATAAACTACCGTGGGGGGTGATTGGTTAAAATTCAAACACGGAAAAGCTGGGAGGTAAAAAAAACTCCTTCCCCTGTCTGTGTCATCACACACTCTTGTCTGAATGCAGTTATATTGGACAGAACACATTGTATCAAAAGAGCATTATCCTAGAGGGGATAAATACTTAAACATACCATACTATATGCAGACATATAGTAAAAACCATTGTGCTATGAAAGGGATATCTCCAAATATGAAATAAGTCCAATTAAAAAATACTGGCTAGCAGTGGCATAATTACTAGTCTTTGGAGGGCTCTGGTACAAAGCTTTATTTGGACACCTATCCACAAAAACATTTTTACAAAGGAAAACTAGAATCTATTGGACTCTGGTACACTTGGAGCCCCATTGGATGTTGGGCCCTGGTACAACTGTACCCTCCTCTGCTGGATAGTACTACATGATATTTAAAGGTTATGACCTCTCTTCATTTTTAGGGCACAATGACCCATATTTATAAAATCAAACTGGAGTTATTCTGGAGTAAACCAACTACACCATAGGGGACAAATAAAAATTCCTGTTAAATTAAATTGGGCTTTTTACCCCTTGAATGCTAGAGAGGTCACATTGGAGACCTCTCTATCATTCAAGGGGTTCAAAAGTCCTATTCAAGTGCATTGGCATTGAGAAATGCTTATTATGTCAGTCTATGTTGCAGCTGGTTTACTCCAGAATAACGCCAGTAAATATGTGTAATGTCCCTTTAATGCTCCCCTTTCTCATTGTTCCCCTTATTCATGAATGGAACATGGTGAGAAGATAAATGAGACTATCGCTCCTTCGACAGGTTTGATTTGAAAAGGATATCAGCTAAAGTAGTGGTTCCCAACAGGTGTGTCAACCCTTCAACAAGGTTACTGTGGGCACAGAAATGACAGAAATTCTTCCACCATACTGAGTCCATTACCTACACAATATATTTATGTAAATATGTGTACATTTACATGTCTGAGAGAGATGAAATGACAGAAGGCATGTCGTCACACATTTATGCATCGCCGCACTAAACTTAATTAATTGTTATAATGTTAATCCTACACAAATGTGTAATTGAAATTATGTTTTCTCTTAAATGTGTCACAACGTAAAAAAAAGTATTGATCCCAATTTAAGGACATCTATAGCATCCAAGGTGTTAAAACAGGTTTGGATCCTCTGAGCTAAAAGAGCAGTCATATGGAGAAGGTGAACAATATCCATAATATTATATCTATCAACATTGATGGATTTAACGTAATGGTGGGTAACTCATAGCTCTCCAGTTGAGCTGCTGTTCCCATTATTGGCAGGATGAGAATGATAGGAGTTGTAAATTACCCACAGTGGCATAACTAGTATTAATTTTTTGTCAGGACCTGATGTTCACATAAATGGCACAAAGTATACCAAGGTTGTAATTTTTAAAATGAAAAACCTACAAAACAAATTACAAGACAGCGGGTTGAGTGGGCCTCTGTCCATATTTAGTAGGCCACAGACTGCCCAGGCCCACCTTTTGGTATTCCATTGGTTGTACAAAATTGTAGCTGCTTTCTGTTTTGGAAACAGAAACTTGATGAAAATTAGATACTCTAATTCAGCTTGACACCTTCTAACCACACATAGTATATAGCAAAATAAAAAGGCTGTGTAAAAATTTTAAACTTCTATCCACTTTCTCTCAAAAATCAAGTCATGCATAGTTTCAGATTTCCACAAACGGTGCATCTACATGAGTAGGAAAACTTGTTAACTGTCCCTTGTATGTTGGCCAAGATTTTTTTCCCATAAGGAGTTGGAACTGAATATCAATAAGGAAAAAAATGCGGCAGTCAACAGGTCACTACTTTTCTTTAAACAATGAATCATAAATATGACTGGACACTTTTAATGGCCACATTGGGAGAGGGCAACATATCAGATTTCAAGTTTTAATGTAGGTCAAATGCTACATGTAAATTATCCAATGTTGCTCCAGTGTATCAGTGATCTGTGAATTAGTTCCCCTTTCTTTACTAATGTCAACAGACATGACAATTAAATCTTGGGAGACCATAGAGACTGGGGCTGGAAAGATGGAGGATGTAGTGCAAACAGCTGAAAATTAGCATTTTGTGAATTAAAGTGAATAGAAAGAGACATAACATAATGTTTTGAGAGACATCCAAACCATGACCCGTACAAAGCAAGAAAATATTTTTTTTCTAAACAACTTATCAATGTAAATGACTTCCTTACACCAATTCAATTGCCATTAAATTAAGCATCTCAAGTATTTACTTCTTGTATAAAATGAGACAGTTTCTATTTTCTTTGCGTCCATTTAATTAGAATGATACCTGGTAATTGGTTACCTTCCCAGTACCTCTATAAACTAATTACACTGTCAGTAGTAGCTAAACAAAAATATAAAATGTTGTATGTCTGGGTCACTAAGATGCTTGTGAAAAGAAAAAGAAAATGAGTTAACCATTTAATTCTTAGAAATGAAGTAAATTTCAAAGTTACCTGATTCCTCAGATTGATGATATATGATTACTTTATGTAAAGCAGCGGTACATTTTTGTAATTGAAAAAATATATATATATGTTATATGGTTTCTCCTGCTGAGTAAAGCTAAAGAAGTCTAGCTGCTGGTAGATTTTCATTTGAAAGTTATTACATCTTTGACTTTTTTCACGTTTTGTAATCCACACTTAAATAAGACTACAGGGGAGATGCAATAAGGAGCTGGATTCAAATGCAGGTGCTAATTTTATATCTGCTTTAAAAGAGCAGTAAACTTTTATTTATGAAAACACATATTTTATAGAGCTTTTCCTGCGGAGTAAAACAAGGTCACTCCCATCGCTATCAGATGTTTTATTCAGAAATTATAGCATTTTAAATAATCAGGAAGTGAATTTACTGTGTTTACTTCCTGATAGTTCTAACTGACAGGAAGTGACAGGCAGTTTCTATCACATTCTATGGAGAACTGTATATCACTGACTTTCTTGACTTTCCTTTCCATTAGAATGTAACAGGAAAAACTAACTAGAATCTGACCACTAGAGGGCACTGCTAATGTAAAAAAACATGGGTTTAAACAGTAATAACTCTGGAAATATAAATCTCTCAGCAGTGAAAGTACCCTTATCTTACTCAATAGGAAAATCTCTACAATATATATTTTTTCATAAAAAAGTTTACTGCTCCTTTAACCTCCAGGTATCACCATAGACTTCAATAGGAACATTTTTTATAAAACGGGAGGTAACAATTAGCACCTGCATTTGAATCTAGCGCAAGGTGTGTTAAACAGTGTTAAAGACGAGATAACTTCTACAGTGATATAACTTTTCCAGTTCCTATGTTATTCTATAGAGCCTGTGCACTAAGATTTCTCAAGTGGGAGAGATATTAGTGCATCGGCTTCAAAGAAAAACATAGCAACTTGAAGAAGTGCTATCCCTGGAGATTTATCTCTCACTCTATTACCGCTTTTTCACCTCTTAGTATCTCTCCTTATTAAATGATAGGAACTGTGCCAACTGGCCCTAGAACAGAAAATGGTAGATTAATGGAAAACAAAACTAGGTATAAAGGCTCTTTAATGAAAAATCTACCAACCATGTGAGTACCCTTCTTTTGCTTAGTCCTCAGTCCTGTGATCCAGGCAGCTCACTGTCAGAAACATTAAAGGCATAGTAATACTTAAGATGTAAAAAAGTAGGGTATTCCAACTGCTAAAAGGTGTTTTATTCAAACTTGATTATTTTAGGTGCAGGATCACAATGGCCTGAAAATGTACAGTGGCTCTGTTGCTACACTATCCTATGGACAGCTCTGGTCAGTTGACCACAAATCTCCATAAGATGGTGTAGCAACTGTACAATTTCAGGCCACTGTGATACTACACCTAAAAAAATTCAACTTTGAGTTGTAATAACTTTTGAATAAAACACTTTTCAGCAGTTGGAGTACCCTTCTTTTACACAGGGGGATACATTTTACAACATATATTTTTTTACATTTTAAGTATTACTATTCCTTAAAAATAGATGAAGAGGACAAAATATAATCCTATATAATAATTCGCTAAAAATTGTGTAACGACAAAGTCATGCGCAGTAGAGACTGCTGCCCGTGCTGCAGTCATGTGCAGAAGAGACTGTCCGTGCCGCGCTAGCTCTGTATCAGCCGCGGCACGGGCAGTCTCTACTGCGCAAGACTGCCCCGCGACCGGCTGGCAGTGGCACTGTGGCCCGTAACGGGCTCTTCAACTAGTAAATACATAAAATGTACAGGCGGATTGACTGTATATTTTATATACATAAGGAATATATATGGAACTAATGCAGCTTTCCATTTAAAAAGGACTTTTAAACCTCTGGGTGGCAGAGGGGTGTCCAATGCATTGTGAAGCAATGCATTGGACACTGCTCTAGCACTCAAAGGGTTCAACCCCATGAATGCTAGCGATGTATCCAGTGCTTTGCAAAGCAATGCACTGGAGCCCTCTCTTGCATTCAATGGAATAAAAGCCACCTTTAAAGCAATAGATTTTGGGGATTTGCTCCATGGTGCTATTAGTTTATTCCAAATCTCACTCTTGTCTTCACCGTGTGTAGTTAGGGTCCCCCCTGAGCTAGAACAGAAGACAAGCAGTGGCACAAGCAGTGGCACTACTCTAAGACATGATGATTTGTAAAACTCACCAACACACTTATAAATTGAAGACAGGGTACTAAACGGTTGAAATTAGCCGATTTCATCAGATAACCAGAAGAAAAAAAACCCAATGCACTCAGAACTATTTCATTTTAAAATCACTTCTTTATTCAAAAAGTTAGCAAAACACTGGAAAAGACCATCTCACACGTTTCACACAGATGTGCTTAATCATAGACTGCAGTGGTGGTTTTATAACCCATAAGAAAAACAGTCACTTAACCATTAAAATGCCTGACTCTAGAAGAAGTGAGGAACCTGCAAATGATCTAAACAGAAAGGAAACAACAGGCAGTAAGATCATTTCGAGCTATAAACAGGGTTGCTTTGACTGTTCGGGAAAGCCCCATTAACCCTTTGAGTGCCAGAGTGGTACGCAACACACTGCAAAGCAAAGCGCTGCATACACCTCTGGCACTCAAATAGTTAAGGTGAGAAAAAGAGGATAGAAGTTACTACAGTGAGAGAAAACTTTTTAAAATCGTATAAACTCACTTTTAACTTATTATGGCCAAAAAAATACTAATGACCCTTATGGATTTTAAACTTTCCATCTTCAAACAGTCCTGGATGGCATGCCCATTGAGGTGGATATCAGTTGATAGCAGGACAGCAGAACACAAACAACATCCACTGCTCAGGGTAGGCTTATCAACTCTATCTGCTTCAGTTTTAAAAAACTGCCCGCAACTGTCATGTCTGCCTCCTTGGGCATGAAATTCACGACTGATTTAAGCTGGAACCTCTTGAACAGAGGCACAAGGATAAAATTCATCTGGGCCATTAGGATTTTCTGACCATGGTAAGATAAGTGAAGTGTAATTGCTCTATAATGCATTGCAATTGCACACCCCTCTGGCATTTAAAAGGTTAGCCCCTTGGATGATAGCGATCACTCCAACACATTGGAAGCAATGCCCTGGTGACCTCTATAGCATCCAAGCAGTGAGCCTAGTGTCAGTATCTAATATATTTGAATGCTAGGTGGTACCACTAAAATTATTAGGTAACAATGTACGTGGTAACAGATACTAAATATCTGTATCTCAGTGTATGTGTGTGTGTGTGTGTATCAGTGTGTGAGTGTGCATGTTTATCAATCTGTGTGTATTAATGTGTGTATGTATGCATGTATGTGTATCAGTCTGTGTGTGTGTGTGTGTGTGTGTATGTGTGTGTGTTAGTGAGTGTGTGTTTGTGGGTGGGTGTATGCGTGTGTGATTCTCTATTGCAGTAATTCTCGGCTAAAGTCCTTGGGACATATTGTACTGACAGTGTCACATTTTCAGAATATCCCTAGTTAAACACTGGTAGAAAAATCAAACTGACCAAGCCACTGATAACACGTGTGATCAAGCAGAGATATCACAGTATTGAGACCTGCTGGTGTATCCTGATAACTCATTTTGAAATACGCTGTCCTATTCACTAGTATCTGTTATTAAGCTGAACAGAGATTAGAGTTGAATTAGAAGGGGTGTTAAGGTTCGGTCCTCAATAAGCCAAGATTCAAGAGGTATTAAGAATGGATGAATTAGTGACTCAGTCATTTTGACAGGCTCACCTATGCTCATCAGGGAAATCCTGAAATCCTGTCCTGTAGGCAGCTTCTGAGGACTGGACATGTGCACCCCTGGTAGAGAGTGACAGCTTATGATCCCTTGGTGGTTCACAGACTCGTTTTGCAGAATGGAGACTGAGGGCTGTCACGTCACTAAAAATGGAAGAAAGAAGAATAAGTGAAATATTTGATCCAAGAAAATAAGCACGAAAAAACATTTTTATTAGATTTTATTAGAAGCCAGGTCAATGTTTCAGCCCTTACTCAGGCCTTTATCTTGAATATGGTCAACTGATCAGAACTTTCCATGGGATCACGTTGCAACAGCGCCACTGTACAATTTCAGGCCATTGAGATACTACACCTACAAAATTCAAGTAAGAGCTGCAATAACTTTTGAATAAACACTTCTCCCCATTGGGCATACCCTTGTTTTACTCAGGAAGATAAGCCCAATAATATTTGTTATATATATTACGTGTTGCTATCCCTTTAAAGGGTTATTCCCTTAGAATCTGGAGGCATCTCTAACTTATTACATTTCAGATGTTGCTAGCATCCAAGAGTTTAATAAAGAGCATGCATTATTATACAAGTGTCTTGCTCCTAACATAGAAGACATCAATGACAGGATCAGCTATACGGGGCATTAACCCTTGCTCTGCAATGCGTTGCACACCCCTCTGGCACTCAAAAGGTTAAAAGGGGTTACCTAAAGTCAGGAAGTGTCATATTGTGTATTCTGGACTGTACAGATGTAGGTAGTAAGGCTTATGTACTGAGGAGAACTGGAGCAATTCTGAAGCAGCTATCTTCACCAGAGCTAGGTAAGTTTGGACACTTCAACTGTTGGAGACTACAATTCCCATCATCCCCAACCAACCATTGATGAGAGTTGCAATCTCCAACATCTAGAATGCCAAAATTCACCCACCCCCAAACTGCCCCATTGGGGATAAATAAATAGTCCCCTCATTAAAGGGGAACATTCCGTTTTTACCACGTTTAATCATATAAGCACTATTAGGAAACGTGTTTTTTTTTCCGTACTTTACAAACTTTTTAAGATATTTAAGATCCATACTGGACACTTCCACATTATGCGGCACTGGTATCTACGGTAAAAAAAAAAGCATGTTTCCTAATAGTGCTTATATGGTTAAACATGTGGAAAAACTTTTTTTCATATTAATGTTCCCCTTTAAATAAGGCTTTTGAGACCTTTATGCAAGAGAGTGATGCAACATATTGCAAAGCATCATATCCAAGATACATATCTTGTATTCAAGAGGTTAAATTCTATTTTTAAGCAAATCTGATTTTTCAGCCCCCCTATTGTACAGTGAGATGTTGGTCAGACAGCTCTGCTCATTTGACTATAAATCATAGGATGATGTGGCAACAGCGCCACTGTACAAATTCAGGTTATTGAGATATTGCACCTAGAAAAAATCAAGTCTGAGCTGCAATGTCTATTTAATAAAATACCTCACAGCAGTGGGAGTGCCCTTGTTTTACTCAGGGGAATAAGCCCTACAATATATACATTTTTTACATATTAAAGGCGTAGTAAAACATAATATAAAGTAACATTTATATTGTAAGGTTTATCCTCCTGAGTACAACAAGGAAACTCCCACTGCTGAGAGGGGTTTTATTCAAACGTTATAGCAGCTCAGACTTGATAGATAGATAGATAGATAGATAGATAGATAGATAGATAGATAGATAGATAGATAGATAGATAGACATAGACAGATATATAGACTGTCATTGGAAAGTCAAAGGGGAGAAAGTGTAGTTTAATTAACCCTTTTAGTGCCTGGCCAACATACCCTCTGACACTCAATGGGTTAAACGTCTTGGCTGAGTTGCTGATCATTTGTATTACACCCCTCTCTTGTGATTACACTGAATATAAAGAAAGTGTGAAGCATTTAAATTAACCGGGCAGTCATTCATCAGGTTAACTCCATATCATTTAACTAGTGTAAAAGCCCATGTACAGGATCCAAGGTCGGACTAATGTCAGGGCCGGATTTTCCATAAGGCAGAGTAGGCATCTGCCTACAGGTGCACCCTAAAGAGGGGCGCCTGCCATTGCAATCGATATAATTTATTTTTATTTATTTATTTTTTTTAAGTGGCATGGCGTGGCGTGCTGCACTGTGCCGCCAGCCGCATGGTAAGGTCTGTGCCTTACAGACCTGTAGCTGCTGATCTCCCCCAGCTCTTTAGTAATGCAGAGCGCTGGGAGATGACATCATCTCCCAGCGCTCTGCATTACTAAAGAGAAGACCACGTGGGAGCTCCAGCAGCTACAGGTCTGTGCAGAAGCACAGACCTCTCTTGCCGTTGGAACACCAGGCCGGTAGGAAACGGATGGGGGGGGGAGAATGTGAGGCTTAATGTGGAGCTCATGGGGGCAATGTGGAGCTCATGGGGGCAAAGTAGAGCTGATGGGGGGCAATGTAGAGCTGATGGGGGGCAATGTGAGGGCAATGTGGATCTGATGGGGGCAATGTTGAGATGATGGGACAATATGAGGGCAATGTAGAGCTGATGGGAGCAATGTAGAGCTGTTGGGCGCAATATTAGGGCAATGTGGAGCTGATGGGGAAATATGGAGTTGATGGTGGCAATGTTGAGATGATGGGGCAATATGAGGGCAATGGGGAGCTGATGGGGGCGATGTAGAGCTGATAGGGGCAATGTAGAGCTTATGGGGGCAATATGAGGGCAATGTGGAGCTGATGGGGGCAATATGGAGTTGATGGAGCAATGTTGAGATGATGGAGCAGGATGAGGGCAATGTGGAGCTGATGGGGGCAATATGGAGTTGATGGGGGCAATATTGAGATGATGGGGAAATATGAGGGCAATGTGGAGCTGATGGGGGCAATGTAGAGTTGATGGGGACAATGTTAGGGCAATTCGGAGCTGATGGGGGCAATATGGAGATGATGGGGGCAATGTTGAGATGGTGGGGCAATATGAGGGCAATGTGGAGCTGATGGGGGCAATATGGAGTTGATGGGGCAAAGCTGAGATGATGGGGCAATATGAGGGCAATGTGGAGCTGATGGGGAGCAATGTGAGGGCAATATGGAGTTGATGGGGGCAATGTTCAGCTGATGGGGCAATGTGAGGACAATATGGAGATTTGGAACACTGTGGAGATAGCCAATGGGGGGGGCTTCAGATTTCTGTGCCTACAGGCTCCTGAGATGTAAATCCTGCACTAGGTAATGTTAACCCTTTGAGTGCCAGAGGGGTATGCAACGCATTACATCGCATTTGCAATGCATTGCGTACCCTTCTGGCATTCGAAGGGTTAAGCGGTGGCTACCTCACTGCTCCACCTGATTCAGTCTTGTGTCCTCACTCATGTAATGCAATCATGCGCAGTAGAGACTGCCGGAACGCGCAGTCTCTACTGCGCATGACGGCTTGTGACAAACATCCTTGCAAATTATTATATAGGATATGTAATTACTATTTTCTATTAAAATGTATCTATATCTTTCTCTCTTTCTATATATATATATATATATATATATATATATATATATATATATATATATATCTGTATAATAATGGTCTTGCACTTCTCCAATTACATCCCTACTAAACAGTTATCAAGTCTAATATTGTTTTCTAAGGCAATGGTGAATTTTAGAGTGCAGATAAGTGCTCGGTTTGATGTAGTGTCTAATGATGTGGATGGGGAGGATAACTCAGCGTCCATCAGTAATTTATCTGGAGCTGTTAAGAATACAGAGCTTTCCCACCCTGACACCTAGTATTAATCTTTTCCTGCAGACACTTCTCAGTAGGTGTCTCCATCCATATCCAGGAGCGTCCTGCCACCACCACCACCAGCACACACTGAAGGCCCTTGTATTCCTGCTGGCTGTCTGCACTATACGGCTTTAGTCGTCGACCTAGAAAGGTGCATTTCTGGATCATGCACCAAGATGTAGGGTTAAAATGTCCATCGATGATTACATTAATGCGTGTAACCGCCGCCCCCCCCCCCAATGCTACAAGGGTCCATGTAGCATCCAGTTGCTTAACCCTTTGAGTGCCATAGAGGTATCCAATGCATTGCACTGGATACCTTTCTGGCACTCAAAGGGTAAAATTCTCCATATAAATCAGTGAGAATCTGGGTATATATTTTGTCACCTGTGGTGCATTTGGTTTCCCTCAGAATCGCCCCTCTTTTCTTATGTAAATAAGGCCCATCATGTTAAATATGGGGCAGATTGGTCGACGTTTAATCTAACCTTAACCATGGAGAGCTAGAGGCTTGTGCAACACATTGCTCTACAATGCGCAGCTTCCCCTCAGGCACACAAAGGGTTAAACCTAAACGATAAGATAAATAGATTTGAACAGAACTAGAAGTCTCTCTAGCATCCAATAGGTTAATAAGATGTATTTGCCATTGATTGCAAATGCATAAGGATAACTATTTATTGTCCCTTTAAAAACATTCTTAGATTCCTGATTAAAATGAAGAAAAGATTAACTATATGAATACCGACCATCTCATAATTTCTTGTACAATAATGCAGAAGAACAGTACAATTGGTCCATATTAATAAAAGCAAACTGGAGTTAGTCTGGAGTAAACCATCTGCACTATAGGGGACAAATGAAAACTCCCAAACGCCCATGCAAATGTATAGAGCTTTTTTAACCCCTTGAATGCTATACAGGTATCAAATGCGTGGCTACAGCATTCAAGGGGTTAAAAGACCAATTTACTTGAGCATAAATGTTTATTTGTTCCCTTTTGGTACTCCAGAATAACCCCAGTTTGCTTTTATAAATCTGGGCCATGGTCCCATGTAATCCACTATAAACGCCTCACACAGACAGCCTTTCTTCCTCACAGGTGAAATAATATATCACTACCTATTTTCATTAAAAATAATACTCCCCTAAGCACCATATACCTCTTCAGGTCTGGACAGGGGGGGTCAACTGAATCCCAACCTGATGTTGAAATAAAAATGAGGACTGGAGGGCCACGGGATTACCTCCACCTGTTGTTAACCATATGGACTATTAAAGCGTGTGCAGTGCTTTGCATAACCCCTCTGGCACACACAGGGTCAAATTAACACCATCCTTGGTGAAATATGCAGTAGTCACTTCCGGAAGATTAAAAAAATAAACTAGAATTACTCTCATATATGTGAATGACCTTCAGTGAGGTTAGTATAAGTTTCCAGAGATTTGATAACTGCTTAAAGCAATGTAAATATTTGCCTGGTTCTCCTATCTTTTATGTAGGAGAGGACGTAAATAATATGGGATCTGCTTCCTGTGCAGTTCATTTGCCTTGATATTGTTCACAAATACAGTCATTTTGGTACAGTGTGAAATGCAAGAGTTTATCTGACTATAGCAGATGTGATTAATAGTATTATTATTATTATTATTATTATTATTATTATACAGTGTAAGTTACTCTACCCGGGGACATTATTGTACCAAAATATCTGTATACAAATCGGTCTTATTCATCAAGCTAAATATGTGCATTTTGGAGCAAACCAACTGCATCATAGATTTGAAATGAAAATTCAAAAAGCCTCATATTGATTAAACTGGGAGGTTTAACCCTTTGAGACCTCTCTAGCATTCAAGGGGTTAAAAGCCCCATTTTTATCAATGAGGACTTCCAACTACTCAAAAGAGAAAAGGTCAGAGTTGCCAAGTTCCATCTCTAGCATTCCTGGGGTTGAAAGGCACTCAAAGGGTTAAAATATTGGCACGTTTTAATTGTCCCCTATCATGCAGTTGGTTTGACCCAGAATTGCTCCATATAACCCTTAGAAAATATTGATCCCTGGTCTGTCTTTTTTTCCTTCTTCTTTTTATGGAACTTTCTCAAAAATCATTATGTGAATAGTATCAGAGAATTAAATTGCTTTTTTAAGTAGAATACTTAAATGTGCAATTTAATATCTAAGACAAATTAAGTCCTTATATGTCAGGAGCACTCTTTGCTGAATTACTTAGCAGACAAGTATTTATTGAAAAGGTGCTGGATCCAATAGCACTTTCTCCTGTCTATTCCTCAGAATAAGATGGAATACTCAGATTGCAGTACAGCATTACACCTTAGCCTGTCTATTGCTATTATCGTCTGCCTAAAGTGTTATATAGAAGGGATTTTGTTGTTGTTGTTCTTCAGGAGAGTAAAGAGAGATAGAAAAAGACTGGCATTCATCCTAAAGAGAAATCATTGAAACAAATTAATCCTATGCCGTTTAAATTGACATGGTAATCCATCATCAGGGAGACAAACTCTGAAAGCAATCTTGGATCTGTAGCATTCTTTTAGTGGCCCTGGGGCACAAAGACAGATAGTGAGAAGCAGAGAGAATATATACAAACTTCTTCCCAACACTTAACAACCAATGTGCAATCTGACATTTCTTTTATCAACACTGGCTGTCATTTTACTGAGTGGGAAAGTGGGGCTGCTTCAATTCACTGCCACTCACTAACATACAGTTGTTTACAAATATATAAGCACGGTTCTGCCAAACGTACTGGGGGAAAAAAAAAAATATATATATATATATATATACATATACGTGTGTGTTCATGCACACACAACAGATCGAGAAAGAAATAGATAGATAGATAGATAGATAGATAGATAGATAGATAGATAGATAGACTGATTTATGAAATGTATAGTGAGTGACAAGTAAAACTTCTTGCTACACACTTATTAGTTATTAACAAGTCATACCACCTATGAGTGGTACTGCAACTACCCAGCACTAAATGGGTCCCCTACAATAAATGCAGGGGAGGACGTATATAATATGGGATCTGCTTTCTGTATAGTTCATTTGCCTTGTTATGATTTAAAAAATACGGTCGTTTTAGTACAGTGTAAAATGCAAGAGCTTCTCTATAGCAGATATCGTTATTATTATATACTACGAGTTACTATACCCTGAACCATTATTGTACCAAAATATCTGGATACAAATGGGCCTTGTCCATTTCTAAAGCAAACCAGCTGCACCATAGGGTAGAAATAGTGTTTATCAGTATCACTGGGAATCTTGTATTCATGTTTATAATCTTTATGTACAAATGTAAAAACATGATATCAGTAAACAGGTCTACATTTCACTGAGGTATCTATTTACATGAATGTAAAGACTTCAACACCTTTTCACCAATATCCTGAAATACAAGCAGCTGTGCAAATAAAAGCACTAGGACTCGGTGTGTGTTGGTATCAGTGTGTAACCCTCTCACAGGCTGAGGTGAACCCGAGCAATTCTGGGACAAACCAGCTGTACTATAGGGGACAAAATAAGCATTTCCAAAATCCCCATTGATCTAACTCTTAAATGCTATGGAAGTCTCTTCTGCATTGCTTCGCTATGAGTTGGAGACCTCGCTAGCTTTCAAGAGGTTAAATGCCCCATCTAAATCAATGGAAATGGTATGTGCCCTCATGTATTTGGATTATTATTCCAGTACCCCTCAGTACCTGCTATTCCTCTTCTCCTTGGTTAGTACATACATATACACGTGTGCTGTGGAATGGCCTCTGCGTCTGCTTTTCACCCTGTACGTTTGTTCTGACTGCCTCTTGCGTGTATGTCACTGGGGTTCTCTCCTATTTGAATTCTGGAAGCACTTAACCAATTAATTACTTGAGATATCTTAATATTGTTTTCTGTTGTGACTTTTTTTCAGCAAAAGAAAGAGCTATCACATTAGAGAGAGAGATAGATAGATAGATAGATAGATAGATAGATAGATAGATAGATAGATAGATAGATAGATAGATAGATCGTCTTAATTAATAGTTTAAAAGAATTCATAACCAGCTGGGTTACTGTACTAGTTATACTGCTCTATGTAAAGCATATCAAACAGCATTTTCTTTTTATTTAAAAAAGTTACCCATTTGCATCGTGTTGCACCCCCGTCTTTCTGGCACTGAATGGGTTAAACTTTACCCTATAGACCTGAAGGAGTTCTTGCATCATTAGTTATTATTACTATTATTATTATATAGTAAAATAACATAGTTGATTAGGCTGAAATAAAGACATGCATCTTCACGTTTAGACTTTGCCATACCATTATTATTATTATTATTATTATTATTATTATTATTATCATCATCATTAAACCTATAAACAAATGTATTTATAGGTTCGACGTCGAGCACAAAGAACCTAAGACAATTTTAACCCCTGAGTGTGTGGGGAGGCTGCCTTTTTCCACTGGCCCATAAGAGGTTAAATTAAATTGCTTGCCTTCCCACAAGCGATAACACTGGGCCGGCTAAGAAACAGCTTTAAGCACTAGAGGAAAGCTATTCATTAGGTTGCCCCAGCCCTACATTTCCTGTTGCTCTATTAGTGTAAAAATCAACTATGTACCAACGGGTGCTTAAGAACAGGCTTACACTGTATAGGTATGTATGAGTGACCTTGTCAGATTGATATACATGTGTACACTCGGTCAATTGGTATATATAGCCAATTTAGTCACTGTCTTAATAATTAAGATGGAGAGGGCTTATTAAGACCATTGGGAAGTCATTTTCTCAATGGAAGGCGTGACCATAGTGATTATTTGCAGATGTGTGTAACCTCAAAGTTTGCTTAGAGTAGACTATTAACCTATTGAATACTTCGCAATGAGCATCCAAGGAGCTAACGTCGAGCTTTACTTATCCCCTGCCCAAAGCCATTCATATATAGATTGTAAGCTCTTGTGAGCAGAGTAATATTTTCCTTCTGTGTCAATAGGGCATACGAAAAATCTCAGTCCACCATAGGACACAAGCAGCACTTCCCATTGATCTAAGTGAGACTTTAACCACCATTAACCCTTTGATTGCCAGAGGGGTATGCAACACATTGCCAAGCAATGCGTTGGATACCACTCCGGCACTCTAAGGGTTAAAGTACGTTGAATACCTTCCTAGCAACGAGGTAATTAAGATCGTAATTTTGGATTTGTAGTTTTTTTACACTAGTATGCAAATGATTTGTCCAATAAATGATCCACGTGTGTCTTTAACCCTTTGGGTGCCAGAGGATACACAACGGCAATGGCACGAAAAGGGTTAAACAGGTCTCCAACATGTTATGTTTGCGTTGTCAGCAATATTTGAATTGCTATTGTACAGCGCTACGGAATACATTAACCCTTTGTGTGCTAGAGAAATGTCCAATGCGTTGGATACATTTCTGGCACTAAAATGGCTAAATAAGAGATCCATACAACTTATATTTATAATAACATTATTTTCCCCCATCCACAAAGTCACAAGGATTTCACGAACTGCCGGTGCACGTTGCAGTGTGAGGGAGGCTGATGTACCAAGAGAAACTGGAATAATTCTGGAATAAATGTGTCTTTTAACCCATCGAATGCTACAGAGGTCTCCGATGATAATTTTAGGAATTTGTATGTGTCCCCATGGTCCAGTTGATTTACCCCAGAATCATTCAAATTCTTCTGAGTATAGCAGTTTCACCGAGTTTCATTTGTCATGTGGAGTGGGAGATTAACCCATTGAGAGTCCGTTGTAATTTTCACATTGCAAATGAGTTGCTGATCTCCAGTTTAGTGTTAATGCGTTGCATCCCCCTCTGGTATTAAGATGGTTAATAACATAAACGTTATCATCAGGGAGAAGAAGAAATAACTGACATTTTGCCAGATAAGCTTCACTCTGCTCTGGTCTCTTATAAGCGGACATATACAGCTGTATAAACTCATTGCGTGTCAGAGAGAGTGCGGTTAACTCCCGCTATTTACTACTCTCCCATAAGGATGTGACCCAGAAACAAGTACATGCCGGCAACATTACCTAACCAGACTATGGGTCTGACATTCTAAAAGAAACGTGGATTAACGTGGAGGAAACAAGTATATCATCATAGAGGGGTACATGCGAATACCCATTGGTATAAATTGGTCTTTTAACCCCTGAGTTCAAGAGATGAATACATATGTGTGTGTGTCTGTTTGTATGTGTATGAGTGTGTGTATGTGTGTTTGTATGTGTATGAGTGTGTGTATGTGTATGAGTGCGTGTGTGTGTCTACGAGTGTGTGGATGTGTATGAGTATGTGTGTGTCATTAAGTGTATATGTGTGTGTCATTACGTGTGTGTGTACCTAATCAGACTAAAAGAAACTTGGATTAAAGTGGAGGAAACTACTACATCATAGAGGGGTACATGCATGTTAAAATGCCAATTTATATCAATGAGTGATATAAATTGGCATTTTAACCTCTGAGTTCAAGGGGTGAATGCATATGTGTGTGTGTGTGTGTGTGTGTGTGTGTGTGTGTGTGTGTGTGTGTGTGTGTGTGTGTGTATGAGTGTGTGCATGAGTGTGTGTGTGTGTATGTGTATGGGTGTGTGTGTGTATGTGTATGGGTGTATGTGTGTGTATGTGTATGAGTGTGTGTATGTGTGTGTATGTGTGTGTGTGTAAGAGTCTGTATGTGTCTGTGTGTGTCATTATGTGAACGTGAGTGTGTGTGTCACGTGTGTGTATGTGTATGAGTGTGTGTGTGTGTGTGTGTGTGTATGAGTGTGTGTGTCATTATGTGAACGTGAGTGTGTGTGTCACGTGTGTGAATGTGTACGTGTATCTATCTATATATTTATTTATTTATTTATTTATTTATATTGGGGAGAGAGAGGGGTGATTAACAAAGATCATTAATTCAATTTCAAAGCACTGACCTCTGAATGCCAGAAGAATGCGCAGGGCATATGTTGCTCAAACTATCCCACTTTAAGGGTTACGAAATTCGTCAAGGCAAACTAATTTTGTGGGATATGTAAAATACACATACCCCTATAGCAATAACCTTAATTACGATCGGCTTTTGCTACTGTGGGGTATTTATTTTGGGGCAAACAAGGCTATGTAATTAGGTGTACCCTGCAGCCACCCAGCCCTGTGTACTGATAGATGGGAATGGCCCATAGTGTGATATATTCCCTTTACTGCTGATGGAATGAAAGGAACTGGAGCAATGAACTATTCCATACCAGTCCAATAAAATCTCCCATTGATTTAACTCTATAAGTCCCAGAGATGTATCAAATGTATTGCAACGCAATGTGCATATACCTCCCTGGCACTCAAAGGGTTGAATGGAACTTTTAACCCATTGACCGCTAAAATTGTCTCCAAAGTATTACAACGCTATGAGAGACTTCTCTAGCATTCAAGGGGTTAAAAGTTCCACTTATCTCTGTGAAACTGGAGAACATGTATGTGTCCTCTTTACCGCAGTTGGTTTGCTCCAGTTCTTCTTTGTAGACTCTGTTTATTTACAGCGGCAGCTAGAGGGGAATCGGGAGAGGCAGTGGCCCACCGGCACCCACTTATTACCAGCGGGGGGAATTGCCCCCTGCCCCCCAGACCAGCTCCCCTGGATGTGTCTCCTCTTTCTAGTTGTAGCCTGGCTATGTCTCCCCATCTCGAGCTGCAACCTGGCAATATTTCCCCCTCCATAGCTATAGCCTGGTACTATCTCCCCCTCTGTGGCCTGGTTCTCTCTCCCCCCTCTCTATCTGTAGTATGCCTCTATCTCCCCCTATGTAGCTGTAGCCTGGCTCTATCTGCCCCTCTCTATCTGTAGCCTGGCTCTATCTGCCCCTCTCTATCTGTAGCCTGGCTCTATCCCCCCTCTCTATCTGTAGTATGACTCTACCTCCCCCTCTCTGTCTGTAGCCTGGCTCTATCTCCCCATCTCTATCTGTAGCCTGGCTCTATCTCCCCCTCTCTATCTGTAGCCTGGCTCTATCTCCCCATCTCTATCTGTAGCCTGGCTCTATCCCCACTCTCTATCTGTAGCCTGGCTCTATCTCCCCCTCTCTATCTGTAGCCTGGCTCTATCCCCCTCTCTATTTGTAGCCTGGCTCTATCCCCCCTCTTTATCTGTAGTATGGCTCTAGCTCCCCATCTGTACCTGTAGCCTGGCTGTATCCCCCCTCTCTATCTGTAGCCTGGCTCTATCTCCCCCTCTCTATCTGTAACCTGGCTCTATCCCCCTCTCTATTTGTAGCCTGGCTCTATCCCCCCTCTTTATCTGTAGTATGGCTCTAGCTCCCCATCTGTACCTGTAGCCTGGCTCTATCCCCCCTCTCTATCTGTAGCGTGGCTCTAGCTCCCCATCTGTAGCTGTAGCCTGACTCTATCTCCCCATCTCTATCTGTAGCCTGGCTCTATCCCCCTCTCTATCTGTAGCCTGGCTCTATTTCCCCCTCTCTATCTGTAGCCTGGCTCTATCCCCCCTCTCTATCTGTAGCCTGGCTCTATCTCCCCCTCTCTATCTGTAGCCTGGCTCTATCCCCCTCTCTATCTGTAGCCTGGCTCTATCTCCCCCTCTCTATCTGTAGCCTGGTTCTATCCCCCCTCTCTATCTGTAGCCTGGCTCTATCTCCCCCTCTATATCTGTAGTATGGCGTTAGCTCCCCATCTGTAGCTGTAGCCTGGCTCTATCTCCCCTCTCTGTCTGTAGCCTGGCTCTAGCTCCCTATCTGTAGCTGTAGCCTGGCTCTATCCCCCCTCTCTATCCGTAGCCTGGCTCTAGCTCCCCATCTGTAGCTGTAGCCTGGCTCTATCTCCCCCTCTCTATCTGTCGCCTGGCTCTATCCCCCTCTCTATTTGTAGCCTGGCTTTATCTCCCCCTCTCTATCTGTAGTATGGCTCTAGCTCCCCATCTGTAGCTGTAGCCTGGCTCTATCCCCCCCTCTCTATCTGTAGCCTGGCTCTAGCTCCCCATCTGTAGCTGCAGCCTGGCTCTATCTCCCCCTCTCTAGCTATAGCATGGTACTATCTGCCCATCTCTAGCAATAGTCTGGCTCAATGACCCCTTCTCTAGCTATAGCCTGGCTCTATGTCCCCCTCTCTAGCTATAGCCTGGCTCCATCTCCCGCTCTCTAGCTATAGCTTGCCTCAGTGTCCCCCTCTCTAGCTGTAGCCTGGCTGTGTCTCCTCTCTCTAGCTATAGCCTGGCTCTATCTCCCCCTCTCTAGCTATAGCCTGGCTGTGTCTCCTCTCTCTAGCTATAGCCTGGCTCTATCTCCCCCTCTGTAGCTATATAGCCTGGCTGTGTCTCCCCTCTCTAGCTATAGCCTGGCTGTGTCTCCCCCTCTAGCTGTAGCCTGGCTGTGTCTCCTCTCTCTAGCTATATAGCCTGGCTGTGTCTCCCCTCTGTAGCTATATAGCCTGGCTGTGTCTCCCCTCTGTAGCTATATAGCCTGGCTGTGTCTCCCCTCTGTAGCTATAGCCTGGCTGTGTCTCCCCTCTGTAGCTATAGCCTGGCTGTGTCTCCCCTCTGTAGCTATAGCCTGGCTGTATCTCCCCTCTCTAGCTATATAGCCTGGCTGTGTCTCCCCTCTCTAGCTGTAGCCAGTAAATGCTGTGTGTTTGCTGTAAATCTGCTGACTGCTGGGGCTCCTAATCACTGACTATCGATTTGCCTAACTCTTTTCATCCCGCTAAAGACACATCTTAAGGCTTCTCCGTCCCCGGGTGTGCTCTCTGCTTTATACACACTAATAAAACGATTTACCCTTCTCCTACCACACAGGGGAAGATCGTTCAAGTCCCAGCTATTTGTGTGTGATCAGTAAATATTTAGTGTGATGACATCTCAGCATCTCTCCTGATCAATACCCATCCCTACAGGAGGTTTGTATTGTCCAGGACAGTCACAGGACTAGCTGCCCACTCCCTGCGATCTCTCGTTCTCTGTCTCTCATCCAGGATCCCTCTGTCTCACTCTTTTCTACCCTAATACTTTTTTTCTTTTTCTTTCTTTCTTTCTTTCTTTCTTTCTTTCTTTCTTTCTTTCTTTCTTTCTTTCTTTCTTTCTTTCTTTCTCTTGTGAACACTATGTGGATGGACTAAGAAGAACTGGAGTCATTCTGAGGATCAAGCAATGCGTTTGAGAGTGCTCTAGCATCCAAGGAGTTAAAAGCCCCATTTATATAAGTAGTAAAGTGGATTTATTCTATTTGGTGCGGTTGATTTACTCCAGATTTGCTCCAGTTCTTAGTATATCATCCTCAATGTGTGACAGACTTTATCTCCAGATTTGTATTGTATTATATTGTATATTTTATTTATACACTTTACAGTGTACATTTGATATAGAAGGGGTACAATAAGCGCGGTGATTAAGTGCTTATAAAGACAGACATAAGAGGAACAACAGGTGAGTATACATGAGGATGAAAGGTCCCAAAGCTTACAATCTAAGATTTGCCTCTAGACCAGGGTACAGAGACATGTGGCTCTCCAGCTGGTAGAAACTACAACTCCTACCATCCCCAAACAGTCGTTGGCTAGTTGAGGATGACTGGAGTTGTAGTCTCCAGTAGCTGGAGAGCCAAGAATATCCTAGACTTCATCAACATTTTATTGTGATCGCTTTTTCACGGTTATTAACCCTTTGAGGGTCATAGAGGTATAAAACGCATTGCAACGCACTGAAAGGATTGAAATGCAGCCCTAGCTCTCTTGTATCCCTCTTATTGCCTCTCCAGACACCACTGATGTTTAGGCTAAAAATCGTGTCCTGTCGCCTCTGTGCTCTCCCTGCATTGTACCAAGTATATGTGGCGATCGGTATTCCCTTCCAAGATACTGACCGATGTACTAAAGTGATGCCATACTTCAGCTAACCAACTGCACCATGGGGACAAGTACACAGACCACAAATTCTTAATCAATTAACTGTGGTTTAACCCTTTGCGTGCCAGAGAGGTATCTATTGCATTGCAGCCCAATGCATTAGGTGTCCTTCTGACACTCATAGGGTTATCGCCTTGAGTTCTAGAGAGGGGAGATAAAAGCTCCTTTAAATCAATAGAATTTTAATTTCTCCCCTATGGTGCAGTAGGCTCGCCCCAGAATTCGTCCATTACACTTTGTATATCATCCTCAATATCTTTATTGATAAGCATATGTCCTAGTTTAACCCCTTGGATGCAGGAGATTGAAGACATATCTAGAATACAAACGGTTACAATGCATTGCTGTATCTAAGATCTTAAAAATATTTCCTGATTTAATCAAACTTGAAATATAATATCACATATAACTCTGAGGTCAACATTGATGAATTCTAATGCAAATGTATGTAAATAAAATAGTGTGTGTGTCTAGATTTTATTAAAATTGTGTTTTTCTATAAAAGTTCCCTTACAAAATCTAGAATGTGAATTGACTTGCAGAGAGAACGTTACATGATATAACGTTATAATACACCAAGCTGTACAATAGGCACCTGTTCATATTATCTGTTGTCTACTTAAAATCCTTAAGTTCAAGCTGAATTTAAAAACACATGCTAATTATCAGCATCATTTCTAGATGTATTAATGTGGAGAATCTGCCTTTCTAGTTGCTTGTTCTTAATTGCTTCTCCCTGCTGTCTTTATGATAAGAGTTCTATCTGATTGGTAAAAAGAAAAAACCTGAATTTATTGTATTTAGCACGAATTCAGACAGAAAATGTTGCACAAGTTTTTTGGTTGAAAGAGCACATATAAGACTATTGAGAGTCATTGATCCGAAAAGACACAGAGAACAAGCAAAATCGATTTGAAGCGACCCTCTCGGTCCCTTTTCACACCATTCAGAGACCCCCATTCCTTATAAGACAAAGGCAGAGCCTTGGGAATGCCAAGGGAGAGAGAATCCACTCTCTCAAGCAAAAGACACCAATGCACTCCTAGATCTAAAAACTGGATTATCAAAAAAAAAGAGAAAAAAGTCCATGTTGAGCATTAAGAGCCACCAGTAATTATGGTTCTGACTTGGTAGCCTGGCTCCAATCTAACCATCCGCAGGCACTTAGGGGTAAAGGCATTTATGACCCTTGACCTCTTGGTTCATAGAAGCAGCTATCACAACAATACGGGCCAAAGTTTAAAAAACCTCTGCTAGTGAACTCCTTTCTGATATTAATGAAAGCCCATGTGGTTATGGGAGGAAACCTTGGGCACTTTTTAAAGGGATCCTAAAACAAATCCCAATTGATCTTAAAATATCACAAAATGATGACACTTTGCTGCTCTGAAATAACTTAGAATTGCAACTGGATGGATAGTCACTCACATGTAAGTACACGTATGAACCCTATATATTCTGTATGTGTGTTATGAGCAATTATTTTTCATTAGCATTCTATATATTTAAAAATATGCAAATCCGTAACAAAAACAACCCTTAGAATTGCTAACCCAGCGATTTGAAAGTCTTTGTACTCTTGCAAGTCTTTTTAATACTTGATGTTTTAACTCCTTGGGTACTAAAGGGATCCCCAATATATTGGATACGTATCTTATATCCAAGGGGTTAATGTGTATGTCTCCCGATTCCTACATGTTCTGATTGGTCTAGAAACAATGAGAACTTTGTAATACAGCTTATTTATGGTATTAATGATTAGTTAAAAGACATATTCCCTCTGATCCTCACTCACAATTCTTTCCCCTTAAAGTCTATAATTACAGTGTCTTCCTAGTTTTCATCACTGTTTGAGGTGGTAAAAACCCATTTGTAATCTCCATTAGCCAGTAAACATGTAATTAGCATGCAGTGCTGTGTTTAACTTAATTCCTAATAACGCCAAGGACAAGTGACAGTGAAAGAGCGTTTGTTCCATTCGTCAAAAGTGACATCCATACTTACCATAACAGTCCCTTGAAATAAAAAGCTCCACGTTTCACATCAGCATTTAACTCATTGAGTTCCGGGGGGAGGGGGGCAAACAGTTCTGGCTCCCAGAGAGTTAAAATAACCCCACAAAATCAAATAGTTAAATTGTGCTAAGCTGTCACAACCCCACCATTGATGCATTTCATGTTGAGAAATGTAGTATTGAACTTAACCCGTTGAGTGCCAGAGGGGTGCGCCCAAGCAGTGCGTTGCCTAACCCTCTTTCAGTCAAAGGCTTCTTAAAAGGTATATTGGTTGATAGATACCACAATTTAACCCCCTCGGGTGCTGGTGAGCTCTCCAGAACATTCTCTGGGTTTAACTAAAATATTCTGTAGGCGATGTACTAAAGTTTTCCTTTACCGCAAAATCAGGGCAAATCTGCACCGCACTGACAAAGATGAAGAGGTTCAATTCTGGAACAAAGCAACTGCACCACAGGAGACAGATAAACAATCCGCAGATCCCCACTGAGTTCATTGGGGCTTTTAACCCACTTTATGCTGGAGTGGGTTCCAAACATAATGTTTCACAATGCTTTGGAAACCTATCTAGCATTCAGTGGGTTACACGTCCTATTTAAATCAATGGGCATTTTCTTGTGTCCCCTGTAGTTTAGTTGGTTTACTCCATAATCGTTCATCTTTAAGATCCAGGATAAGGCCCCATTTTTCTAAAGTAAAGCGATATATAGTATCAGTCTCCCTCTTTGATACATTTAGTGGAATTCTTTTGCACCGAATTAGCCCCAGATTAGCGCACAGGGGTCTTTAGTAGATAATACCCACTGTACTTTAGCGCATTTTTAAACGGCAAGAAAATGAATGGATGTTACTCAATATAGGGATAGTATATGAGGGAAAGTGGCAAAAAGTGTGGTATTTTAAACATATATATTGCAAATGAAGTTACTAATTAGCCATGATTATGCCAAAACACTCAATAAATTGCTGTCTATGTGTTTGGGTTTAGTTGAAGCACAGTTTTGAGGTGCTGTGAAATTATCAAATTCTCCCATAATCTGTCTTTAAAGCTCCCTTAAGTTAAAGATATTTTTCCAATTGGGCGACTGTTTTAAGTCCCATCTTCCCCTGCCCCAAACAAGAAGGTGTAACAGAAATGCTCTTTTCCTTCTAAGGAATGAGATGAGAGGAGATCAGTGTAGGCTGCTTTTTACCTAGGGTATGGGGATTTCTTAAAGGCGAGGCTCACATTCCACACAAGCTGTGTGCTAGCTGCCTCAAAGCCACTATATTTAAAGTTATAGTGTCAAGTTTTACAAAGACTGAAAGCTAAATAGTACGTCCCTCCACGCTGGAGATATCCCATTCACCTTTCTCCCTGCACCCTCTAGGCTTTTAACTACTTTCAATCAGTTTGCTCAATCGCTTAAAATAAACACAGAAAAAGGAGAGATTCTGTTCTGTTTGCAAGGAAACGTCCTTTAACGTGCAAAAGGGAATCATTTCACCTGCCACACTAAAAAAGGGAGCCTTGCAGTTTAAGAAGGAAGATGCAAGCCATTTGGGACCCAGAACAAGGAAAATACGTTTTTGGTACGTGCATTTTGCTTTATTACATTTTATCTTCAATTAATTGCAATGGGCTGCTGTCTATGTGTTTAACTGTCTCCTAGCCTGGTTAGTGTGATGACCGTGCGTTTCAGCTCTCAGATGGGAATGACTATGGTCTTTTTATTAGCGACTGTGTCTGGAAACGCATGAATCAGTTAACCCCTTGTGTGCTGGGGAGGTCTCCAACGCATTGCGAAGCAATGCGTTGGAGACCTCTCCAGCACCCAAGGGGTTAAAATAAAGGTACCATAATCGTTGTATGCTTTGTATTGTCTTCTGTAGATAACAACAATCATCACAGTAACAAAGATATAAGTAACGTTTAGCCATGATGGACGCTGTTTTTAGTCAGATCTACTAACTGCAACATCATCAGTCTCAAACCAAGCTAAAATGCACCCCTACACGGAAAAAGTCGGTGCATTTAAAGGTACTTACCGGCTCCTCTTGCTCAGATTGCCTTCCACGCACATGTGGGTATGGAGAGGTCTGCCAGTGTTGGTAGCATTACTCTGTTCAGCCACGGACGGTTCATCACTGAAATACTACAGAGCATTCAGAGCCCAGTCTCCATTCAGCGATGACAATGTGTGACAAGGCACCAACTTAACTGTGCGGGTCCAGCAATGTCCAAGCCAATTAATTTTAAATCCTTAGGAGTTAATCAGATTAATATGTACATAAGTTTCTTCCTCGATTGCATACGTGAGCCAAAAGTCGTTTCCCTTTAAGATCCATTTTTTTCTCATTGTAGATTTAGTTTTAGGCAGATGAAAGCCTTACACTAGGGGGCAGACAGATACTGTATTTGCTCCAATCTTAAGCATTTTTCCCCTCACAGCATATGCTCTGATTTAGCACTGTACATTTCTTTCAGAGGACCCAACTCTGACAGTCCCTTGTGATTTTCAAAGTACCACAAGCCAGTGGTTAAAAATTACATTGACTTGGAGGTTCAGAGACACACAAAAGAAGCCACTCTCCCTATTCACAGGGCTTTAGAGTGGCGATAGAGACGACACACAGTCACACATACACATTCATAGACATACATCTTCACACACACACAAACATGCATACACACACAAAATAATTTACACACATACACTCCATATCCCCACACACATTGACACACAAATACACACACACACACACATCTATCTTTCTCTCACACACACATATACATATCATCTGGCAACACAAACACACACACACATCCAGTCACACACATCCACTCACACAGACACATAAACAAAAAGACACAATCACTCCATCTGCCCCCCATACGCACATGAATGTACATCCAAATCCAATCACACACATTCACTCTATCTCACACACAAAGACTATCACATACAAACATACACTATCACTCATACACATACACCCCATCCGCACCTCCCCACACACACACACTAACCATCCACACACATATACAGAAATGTGAACACATATTCCCTCATACACATGTGTGTCCACTCAATCTCACATGTAACATACACAATCACTTTACACACACTCCACCTGCCCCCTTATACACACATACACAGACATCCTCTCTTGCCAATCTGATCTCTCTGAATTACACACATACCAACACTCTCTCTTTCTCAAACACACACACTTTCTCAATGCACACGCTACAAAAGTGTGACTACACAATCACACACTCACACTAAAACACACGAACACATGTACACAAACACATTCGTTCTCTCACAGAAAAGTAACACTGACACAAACACACACAATCAATTTCATACACTTTAGTTCTCTCACATACAAGAACCGTTTCTCTTACAAGCATGTATACACACAAACACAGAGACATTAACACAAAAATACACAATCACCCAGGCATGTACATAAATAATATGTTATCTGAGAGAATAACAGGATTCCTACAAACATAATCGGTTAACTCATGTGTGTGTTGGATGAAGTTGCAATGCCTTGCAGTCGCTCTGCCACACAAAGGGTTAAACTACATGTTTGCTGGATGCTTTCAATGTGTAGACCAGGCTGAGGAAAATCAACATGGCTTAGCCAAGCTTTATCCAACAATCACCATGACATATATATGTTTACTTAGACTTTAGAGAAATTATGTTTTTAAAACAATAGTTTTTTTTAAATCTATAGTAAAGGCATATCTGTTTTGATATCCAGTTAGAAATGTGTACATTACAGTATATTACAGTGTTGTTAAAAAATGAATTACTAATTGTCAAATGTCCTCGATTCATCATAGACACTGTTATCTGATTTAGTTTGTGTTTTTTTACTGTAAACATAAGAAGTGGACAAGGAAATCACATGCTTGATCATACATTCATTAGAGGCCTGGTTTACAAGACTTGGCTTATAATAATGACTTAACCCTTTGAGTGCCAGAGGGGTACGTAACGCATTCTCTCTGTCACTTAAAGGGTTAACCCTCTAAGGCCAGAGGGGGGTGCAACGCATTACAATGAGTTGCACATCTCCTCCCCCCGGTCCTTAAAGGGTTAATAATGTGGTCACGTAATTTAGAACTATAGACTGCATTTTTCCATTCTATGTGCTCAACCAGAACAATAACAAGAGATTAATAAGACTCATACTGATTTTATTATTTTGAAGCCGAGGAAATTTTGGATATAGAAAGTTTGTGCTGTTACACGCATTATGTGTGATTCATCTTCGCTAAATGATGGTTTGAAATAGGATATGCCAGCGTTAACCCTTTGAATGACAGAGTGGAGTGCCACGCATTAGAAAGCAATGCGTTACCCACCACAGTAGTGCTCAAATAGTTAAATACTAAACCACCAAAGAAGAAAAGCACAGTGCAAACTGATATACTTGAATGTAGGAAGGATGTTACATTATCTCTCTTAATATAAACATCACTCAATGCAAAAAGCAGGGGCTATAGCAATGGAAAGCCAACCCTGCATGTATACAAGTACAGATAGGAAGTCACAGTGTGCACATTATGCTTTATTATTGTATACTGTACAATCAGTTATAAATATATTAGTTTCTAGATACATTGTGGTGCCTGGCAAGTTTAACTTGTTACATTGTTAAGTAATAGAAACACAACATGGCGTGTGTGTGTGTGTGTGTGTGTGTGTGTGTGTGTGTATGTGTGTGTTTACATTAACCCCTTCAGAAAGTGAAAATCTTGAAGGGTCAGGTCCATGTTTTATACCTAGTGTACAGAGTCTGTTTTATAGAGTCAGTGTATATTGTATATCTGGAATGTGTGTGTAGCTAAAAAGAGGCATATAGAGTGTTTTATGAATATGATATTTGATGTATACATAAGAACTGTCTGTGTATGTGTGTGTGTGTGTGTGTTTGTGTGTGTCTGTGTCTACATACTGCATGTATCATATACAGAGTACAATGTGATTATTATCTACATATTACGTGTGTTTGCTTACGTGTATTAAGTTCGTACGTATACCTAATGCACAGAGGATGTTTTACAGAGTGTATATCGTATTTACAATATGAGCGTTTGTGTGTACATATAACAAAGAACTAAAAGTGTTGTGTAAAATAGTATGTAATGTATACATAGGAGAGTGTGTGTGTCTACATAGTGCATGTCTTGTATATGGCGTATTCGGTGAAAATGATCTATATACAAAGGTGTGTACATATAATCATTGGTTGTGGTGTGTGTGAGTGTGTGTCTAGCGTATAGACTGTTTTATAGAGTATGTCTAGTTTATCTAATGGCCAGTATGTGCACGTATAAGAGCTGTTTTATGCATACTGTACAGTGTTTCATGAGTGTATACTATACCTAGGAAATGAGTGTATAGTGTAATTCAGAGGACAGTGTGAGTGTGTAATGTATATACAATGTGTGTGTGTGTATTAATTGTAACCCCGTGATTTTAGCCGCACGACGGGTGGAAATGTGTGTATAGTGTATTTCAGAGGACAGTGTATACTTTATATACAATGTGTGTGTGTGTGTGTGTGTATTAATTGTAACCCCGTGATGTTAGCCGCAGGACGGGTGGAAATTATATTCCACAAAAACAGTACACCAGTAGTTAGATAAATCATATATATATATATATATATATATATATATATATATATATATACAATGATATTTAGTGGCCCACTTAGATTGTTAAGTGCATACAGTAGTATATTTGTTATATATATCAAAGATGTATCATGTTATATTTTAGCTCATTTTTCAGATTGCGGAATAGCAGAAACATCAAAGTACATGGTATATTTGAGATTTTTCCCAATGAATATATGACTACACATGTTTTATACTTGCAACATGTGCAAAACATTGATCTGGATCAGACTGTTTCATACAGTACACTTGTTTGAAAAAGTCCAGAAATACGTTCATAATTCCCATATTACATCCATTCCGAAGGTCCAGTGCTTCCAGTCTCATAACAGGGAAATCCATTTAATAGCTGTAAAATTATAGATGTACCCAGATGATAATGTCACTTTGACTTGTCTGTGCAATTAGGCTTCAGCCAACAAGCATCTGCAGCCCTTACTGACAAGGAATGTTCCCCAGATGTAAATAACAGTCCCTGCTATTGAGTTTCTGATGGTCAAGTGATCAGACATTACCGACCCTCATTCCTCAACACAGGGGTATTGTCCATTTGAACCTTTATCACCTCGCCTGAAAAAGCCATGTCTGGTTCTTCAGGTTGCTATTCTTCTCTCTTCAGCAATGCTGTTAAGTCTGCTATTCATCATAAGGCGCCGAATGTATAGATAGATAGATAGATAGATAGATAGATAGATAGATAGATAGATAGATAGATAGATACACACACGTATACATATGTAGGTAGACACACAGGCAGGCAGCTGGAGATAGGCAGACAGACGGACAGACAGACAGACTTATAGATATATGATAGATAGAGATATAGATAGATCGATAGACGGATGGATAGATAGATAGATAAATAGATATATGATTAATAGATAATAGATAGAAAGACAAACAGATAGCTAGACAGATATATATATGATTGATAGATAATAGATAGGCAGATAGATAGATAGATAATAGATAGATAGATAGATAGATAGATAGATAGATAGATAGATAGATAGATAATAGATAGGCAGATCGATAGATAGATAGATAGATAGATAGATAGATAGATAGATAGATAGAGAGAGAGATACAGACAGTTTCCCAGCCACATACACTTCCTCAGAGCCCACAAGTCTATTCGTCTTACCGACCCCTGGCACACAAGTGGACGTATATTAATCATCTCTACTGTTGTCATTTCTGTAATTTTGGAAGCTTTAGCTAAAATCCTTAAAAAATAGTGTTCCGGGATGCCCTTTTTTTCACAAGTATTTTATATGGAGTACTGCATTATCTCACCTACTTTGTTGCAATACCTAAAATAAAGAATTGAAATTGGATTGTATTATTTACTAATACATAGGCAAGAGGGAAATGCCCTTTACGTAATAAATCTGCTATAATGGTCCTCCAGTACGCTTTTTCATTTTACATTGCATTTTAACCTCTTTACTGCAAACGAGGAGGCTCATGCACTAAGTGGTGCAAGTCTGGGGCAAACCAAAGATCTCATTGAGTCAGATAATGCATTTAAGCCCTTGAATGCTAGAGAGGTCTGTAACGCATTTAGTTGCAGACCTCCTTAGCATTCAAGGGGTTAAAATCCCCATTTATATCATTAACAATGTTTGGACGTGCTCTATATTTCCTATGGTGCCCTTGGTTTGCACCAGAATTGCACCACTTTTCTTAGTGCATTGGCCTCCGGGTCTCAAGCAGAGGTTAAAGTGCTTTTCTTTTTTTCTCTCCGACCACGACCTTATTGTGTCTGGTGTGAAGCAGCAGTGTTGTGGGTGAGTGCTGGAGAGGACGGTCTCTAGGACCGGGCAAGCGCAGAGCCACCAACACTCTGTACCACTAGGCTCGGCCTGACCAATGGGGTGCAAGGGGAGGGTCCGGGAGCCCTGACCAGTTAAACACAATCTCCTGCCTTATAAGGAGAGGCGTCTCCATGGTAACGTGTGCTAAGTTGCAGCAGTGGTGTCAAAGTTCACTATATAGAGAGCTCAGTGAGCTGATCGGAGAGACACCACTCTGCCAGCCCTTTCCTACAAATCGCAATCACTTCCTTACACCCCCCTCCTCTTTAGCATATTTGATCACTTTGATTCCAGGCTCCAACCCTTTATTTCAGGGTCTTATTCTGCATGAAGGATGTCCAGCAGCTTGTGACCTGCTTCCCTTTTTTATACTCCTATTATTATTATTGTTGTTATTATTATTTGCTGCTACTGCTGCTGGAGAGTGGACTCTTTGAATGTGTGTGTGAATCAGCAGCTGCTCTAAGGAGGAGGAAGAAGAAGAGGGATCTGATCAAGTCCTGCTGGAGAAAGACACAGAGACAGACAGAGAGAGAGAAAGAGACTCCCTCACTGGTGGTTACAGCAGCGCTGGAGAAGAGCCGGTCTCTCCAGTGTGACTGTACTCCCTTCACCCTTCCTCTATCTCCATGGCTTTTCTGAATGGCTGACTGTGATCTGCCCAGGACCTGGCCCCCAGCACTCACAGGGACACGTCTCCTCCTGCAGCTACCCGGCCACAATACCACAGCACCCACCCTGATCCCCATCTGATCTCCTCTCTTTTTACCCTCCCTTTTCCCCCTTTAAGTCTCTTTATTATTTAATCTTCCTCGACTGATCACCCCTCCAGAAAACACCACGATAACAAAAAGAAAGGAGGAAGAAGAACCAGTTTGGAAACGGTTTCCAATAGATATGGCAATGGTAGTGGGTGCGTGGCGAGACCCTCAGGACGATGTTCCAGGAAGTCAAGCTTCACAAGCACCACCAGGTCAAGGACCAACAGGGGCACCGCACACCCCACAGACCCCAGGGCAAGGGGTGCCCTCTACAACCCCTGCCCAGTCCAACCCATCCAGCCAGTCCAGCCAGAGCCAAGGGGACAAACAGCAGCAACAACAGCACATAGAGTGCGTGGTGTGTGGGGACAAGTCAAGTGGAAAACACTATGGCCAGTTTACATGTGAGGGCTGCAAAAGCTTCTTCAAGAGAAGTGTAAGGAGAAATCTGAGTTACACTTGTCGTGCCAACAGGAACTGCCCTATAGACCAGCACCATCGCAATCAGTGTCAGTACTGTCGCCTCAAAAAATGCCTCAAAGTTGGCATGAGACGGGAAGGTATTGGGATTTCATTTGTTTTCCAGTCTTTGCTTATTGTTCTCCCCCTTACAGCCATTCACTAGATAAACCAGACATCTGTGTAACTTTTCTGCTGCACGGACAGGGCTGTGAGTCTGCATGCTACCTTCTCCCTTATCATTACACCAACAAAACTATACATATATATATATATATATTGCATTTAAACCTATTGATATCTAGGCTGGTATCGTCTTAACCCTTTAACCTTTTGAGTGGCAAAGTGGTGTCACAGCCCTCTGTCACTTAAAGGGTTAACTCATGCTACACGATATATATATATATATATATATATATATATATATATATATATATATATATATATATATATCACTTAAACTAACTCATTCATAGGCATGTATGATTTTTACCCTTGGAGTCCCAAGGGCCTCTTGTACTCAAAGGCTTGACCCATTATCTATAAAAATGTAGACAGGTTTTTTAACTACAAGTCTTTAATGTTTGATCTTTTCCAGTATCCTGATCTTCAGCTCACTGACAGGGTTAATGCTGATTTTTTTTCCAACAACCTCTCCTTGGAATAATCTCCATGGCCCCTATGACCTACAATGTCATTCTGCACAGGAGTTAAAACTGATCACGATCAGAGATAGGATAGTTTTTATTTTTTCCAGAGTTTTGCCAACACTCATCCCTCATCTAATAAAATAATCACAATAATAACATTTAAGTTATTGAATTATCCCACCTCTTTTTTAATTTATTTCTTTTTTAAATATAAATAGCCTGCAGATCTGTGGGTCAGTTCAGAGTGTTGTAGATTTGTCATGTGAGTGTGTCCTTGTTTGCTATTGAACACTAAAGAAGGGAAGGGAGCTGTAGTTTGCAGGAAAGCCTGATCAGTGTGTGTTGGGCGCTGCTGTTACAGTATGTAGGGTAGGGGTTAGATTCTGCCTTGTTTTCTTTGTGTCCTTGCAGGACTAACTAGCCCTGTACTGCTTAAAAAAACACAAGCAAATCCCATAAAAATGGAGGAAACGGCACACATTACTTTTTAGATCTGTTTGCCATTAACAGTTTAACATTAATCCTTCTCTGCTGCCTTGTTTCCTACATGCAAATATGATCAAATTAATCCTAAGGCCTTCAAACCCTGAGCAGTTGTTTAAAGATCCTGAAATGAGGCCGTCCTCTTTGTTACATTGCTTTTTATTTTATTTTCCACAGTTCCATTCAGAAGCGTGTGAGGCATTTTAGGGCCAGTACGGTGTATAAAATTATAATTAAAATCTAGCAGCGATATTATATGTGTAGATGGAAGACAGAGACATAAGGACAATATGAGCACATATGGAGGAATAATTGAATGTTCTTCGTGTTTGAAAAGTCAGCAGATTTTTTTTTATTAAGCAAGCATCGCAGTGATATTTAAGCAATTGCAGAAAGGGTACTTTAGATTATGTGTTGTTTTAATTTAATCATAAAAAGCAAACAGCAACAGCACTCAGTAAGAAAAATATCCCACTTTGAGACTTTAAAAAAATACAGGGCAGTATTCAGGACAAGATGTGCTATTATGGGGCAACATAACTACATTACAAGGAAGAAATACACATTTAAAAAAATATGCAATGATTTAAATGAGGCTTCTAAGCCTTTGAGTACCAGAGGGGTACCCCCTCTAGCACTCAGAGGGTTAACTTCCTGGATGCTAGCGAGGTCTCCAACTCAGCAATGCGTTGGAGAACATTCTAGCATTCCATGGGGTTAAAAGTCCAGTTTAAATCATTTGGGCTTGTAATTTGTCCACTATGTCACAACTGTGTTGCCCCAGAACTGTAACTCTGCGGCCCCCTGAATATACCCCTTATTGTGTGTTAGTTAGTGTCAGACAGAAAAACACAACATTGCATGACAACAGTGACCAATGCCAATGCAGATATTAATTGCTGTAGTTTCTTCTTTATTTACTGCAGCCGTACAGAGGGGCAGAATGCCACCCACACAGCCTACACATGGGCAGTTCGCCTTGACAAATGGAGACCCTCTCAACTGTCATTCCTACCTATCCGGATATATATCCCTTCTTCTGAGAGCAGAACCCTATCCGACTTCTAGATTTGGCAGCCAATGCATGCAACCCAACAATATTATGGGCATTGAGAACATTTGTGAACTGGCAGCCAGGATGCTATTCAGTGCTGTAGAGTGGGCAAGGAATATTCCCTTCTTCCCAGACCTGCAGATCACAGACCAGGTGGCACTGCTCAGGCTGACCTGGAGTGAGTTATTTGTGCTCAATGCTGCCCAGTGCTCAATGCCACTCCATGTTGCCCCTCTGCTGGCAGCTGCAGGTCTCCACGCGTCCCCCATGTCAGCGGACAGAGTGGTGGCATTTATGGATCACATACGAATCTTCCAAGAACAAGTTGAAAAACTGAAGGCTTTGCATGTTGACTCTGCAGAATACAGTTGTTTAAAGGCAATAGTACTTTTCACTTCAGGTAAGACACGTTTTCTGTCTGCTACAAAGTTCTCCTTTATTTTTACTTCATTGCCCCGGTCACCTCTGGGGGAGGGGTGGGGTCTTGCTCCTTTCAGTGCCAGTGGGGGTATGCAGGACATTGCAGGACATGTGTACTGCATATCAACTGTCACTCAAAGAGGATGGTATAATTTATTTGTTTATGCTTTGGTGCAGCAAATGTATACAAGTTAATGACCTTGGAGTGACCACTCTACAAGGTCATTTAACTCTGTGAGAGACAGATGGGTGCCCAACGCATTGCGAAGCAATGAGTTGGATAGCCATCTGTCTCTCAGAGGGTTAAACCTGACCTTTAAATTAATGGGTAAGGAAAGAAAAATACGCAGTTATCAAATAGCATGGTAGTGTATAAAATGAACTCATAGCAATATTATTATGAATAATAATAATAATAATCTGCTAAAACAACAGTAATATATTTAGTACCTCCCCCTCCCTAACTCTACAGCAATTGACACTTTTTTTTAAGTCTGTTTGCATCATGAAGTCTGCTGCTGAAGTCAGATATTTTGTTTGTTTTTCTACATGGGCCAAATCACTTGAATCTCAAATGTATTTGTGAATCGGACGAGTTAAGACAGGCAGTGTAGATTTCCCTGCTGAACTTGTGTAACTTAAGACAAGAATACACGTTTTTTGGTGTGGAAATTTGAGCCAAGCCGAGCTACAATTTATTCCACTGCTAAAAGAGAAAAGCTCAAGAAAAAAAAAACAATTACCATTCAAAGAGAGAAAATAAAAAAAATCAAGAAATTATATACACCGCCCTTGTGTGTACTGTGTCACTTATAAACCAATAAAGGATGCATTATGAAAATCTAATTAGGATGTATAGCAGGTTAATCTGTATGAGTAATATATCTGACAATAATTAACTCTTAGGGCCAAACTATGTAAAACAAATTATAGTTTCTAATGCTAGCAGAATATCTAGGCAGCGTGAGGCCTTTGATGTCACTCACTGTGTGTGATCCCTTTCTAACCCACAATATTCAGATTAATCTATAAAAATAATAATAATATTAATAATAAAAAGTTCAAATAGAAGTTGACTATAAATATACATTTTCCCACGCAGCGCCTGAGGCCACATCTGTAAATTAAATAATGGCATGTATACATTTTTCAATCTGTTATCAAGCATTTTAAGCAATAGCATATGCAGTGGAATAACCACTAATATGAACTGCTGTTTGTAAATAAACAAAGGGGATAAGTCATTTAAAAGCCTGCTGTATGTATTTTGGAGGTGAATGGGGCTTGGCGGGCTCTTTGATAAGGCCTTAGTTAACCCCTTGGATGCTTGACAGGTCTTCAACGTATTGCTTCGCAATGCGTTGGAGACCTTTCTAGTATCCAAGAGGGGTAAAAATCCCCACCCCCACCCATGAAAACACACACATAGAATAAGTTACACACAGATTTCCCCTCCTCCACATGATTCGAATAATTTGCATGCCTTTTTAATGGCGTGTATAACAATATACATGTGTTGCACTGTGCTAAGCCAATGGCAGGTTAGGTCACAACCTAGGCTCTAGCTCTTATTTAAACCCCACGTATTGTATTTTGGGGGCATACCAAATTATGCAGACCCTCTCTGGGGTTCCTGCTGCAAAGGGAGGGGGCTCCTAAAATCAGCTCAAGTTGAAGAGAAGGACACAGAGAGAGGAGATCAGAGTTTGCCTGGCTGATTCTGAACAGCCAATACTGACAAGATGATCTTTAAAGAGCCACTTAAGACAGTTTCACAGACTAAAGAAAAACGGATAGTCCTCCGAGGAGGTTATATCAGAGTCTTGGATGACATTATTGTTGACTGGACATCAGTGCTCTTAGTTCTAAGTAGTGCTGTGGAATAATTAACAGGCCTCTACTGACTTATTTCCAGTATACACTGTGACTAACTCCCAGTCACTCTAAGACTTTGAGATCTATGGGTCTGGATGCATTATTTCTTGTCAATGTTTTACATTTAACAAGGGAATAGAAAGATTGACTACAACAGTGATAGAAAACCAGATTCACCCCAAAGGCGGCATGTTCGACCCTCACATCCACTGTGGTTAAAAATTCTAAATGGGGGGGGGTTAGAAAAAAGATTAACCCCTTGGATGCTAGAATGGTCTAAAACTCTTCACAGTGCGTTGGAGATCTTTCTAGTATCCAAAGAGTTAAGGTGGAATATTGTAAATGTATGCTTTGAGTCAAAACAGAGACCTTTTTGGGGTGCAGATAGGGTGTGTGTATGATATGAAATTATATTCCCTTCTCACTGTATCAGAGAACAGAGCGGGCCACAGGGACAGGGCCGCAGAAGGCCCCGGGGCGTCTTTGCCCACCACGGGTCTACCGTTTTATGGCAGGCCTTCAATTGGACATGTTTTAGATCTCTAAGAGAACAACAAAATTCCTAATCAGATAATGATATTCTTTATCGCACTTTCTTGCAGATGCCTGTGGTTTGTCTGATGTGGCCCACGTGGAAAGTTTGCAGGAAAAGTCCCAATGTGCTTTGGAAGAATATGTTAGAAGCCAATACCCCAACCAACCAACAAGATTTGGGAAACTGTTACTTCGCCTTCCCTCCCTCCGCACTGTCTCCTCTTCTGTCATAGAGCAGTTGTTTTTCGTCCGTTTGGTAGGTAAAACCCCTATAGAAACCCTAATTAGGGATATGTTACTCTCTGGAAGCAGTTTCAATTGGCCCTATATGTCAATACAATAAAACATATAGTATTGAAAGGGAAAAAAACAGGAGGGCATAAAAGACTTTGGGGTCTGGTTGCTTAAAATTCCTTCTGCTAAGAAAGAATATAAAGGCTGTTACAAGTTTACTTACAGAAGAGAGGGAAGAATGTATTGGACTGTGAATTAAAAAAGACTATCAATGAACTCTTACAAAATGCATTTAAACATGTGTCGTTGAGAACAACTTGCTACTTATCATTTTTTTTGTAAAAAAAAAACAAACAAACAAAAAACAAAACAGGAAATTAGTCTTTTTTGTAACCTTTTAAATATCGCTAAAAGTGCATTTAAGGAGATATGGAGAAAATTAGCAGAAAGGAGAAAGTAAGTTTTTTTTTCCAAATTATTAACTGTCCTGTGTCTATGTATCTATAGCTGTTTTCTTTCTTTTTGTATTTTTCTGGTTCCAAACCAGTTTATTCTGTGGTTCTATAATATTTTTTGATATATTCTTGGCTTAAAAAAACTGTATCCTTAAAATATATGTTCTGCAAGAATTAAAACCGAGTCCACAACAATACCATAGGAAAAATGGAATAATTTTTTTTTTAAGTTGGAAGCGCACTTACAAGTGATGAGCCTAAATTAATTATTGAACTTGAGACCTGTAATTATTTACCCATTTGAACCACCAGTTACATCACTATACCAGACAGATTTTTTTTTTAATTTTCACAAATAAACTAAACTGTGGCTTGAAATGGTGGGGATTCTGTGTCATCGACACTGCTGTTTAGATAAGTACATTTTCCACACAGTATTCTGAAACTCTTCTGAAGCTCCTATACCTATTTGTATATTTGCAATCCCTTTGTATTATAATTGTTGATATTGCCCTTTTTTAAAGAAAAAAAATACAATTCAAATCAGCATGACAAATAACACTGTTGGCACTTATAGATAATGTGATTGATTCAGTATCTAGAGTTTACAGTTTTGTGTTAAAACTGAAGTTTTTTTAAGTGCAACTTTTTTCTGTATACTGTAAAAGTAATAACTGAACTGTTTGGTCGAGTCTTTGTGTGTTATATTCCAAGGAAATTGAAAGTATTCAGAAATTAAAATATTATTTGATATCTGAAAATGGTTTGGCTGTCACAAGTGTCTTTCAACCCAAGAAATAATTGCATTACATGTATTATTGGTTTTGTATTTTAACCTATTGAGCCTCAGACATGCCTTTGCTAGATGCTACAGGTCTGTCTGTGGTTGAAGGGGTTAAATATTCTATCACCTTATTTAGCTTTTATACTATGTTTTTCCAAAAGTGTAGCAGTGTATTTGCATGCTTAATTTGGCTGGAAAAGTTAAAAATCAATGATGTATCCTTCATTTGAGAGGTGCTGTATTATATTGCCAACAATTCCTAGTAACATAATCCCCCATTTAATTAAAAATGGATTTCCAAGAAAAGGCCCAAACTCAAGTGCCTGCAGAGCTATTTTAGCAAAATATAGTATTGTTAAACTTATCCAAGAAAAAAGACAAATCTTCAACGTATATTTTATGATCTTAAAAAATATTTTGTAAATATCTGGTATACACTCACAGGATATTTGAAGCAAGCCAGTTGCAGGATTGTATATACAGTTCAGTTGCTTTTATTGAATTATCTGAAATTATTTGTGATTCAAAATATACTGTGATGGCCATTTAACTTTGTTGTGGAGAAAGGTAAAGTGACATAGCTCAGAGATCTAAAGGTTTATTCTAATATACACACTGAAACCTTTAGTTTTATTTACATTCTGATTTTGCAATAATGACCCCCAAGCCATCAGCATACTTTACCTAAAACCTTGCACACGTGCATCGTTTGGTTGCAATAATGCAGCCTAGGCACTTAATTACTGACATTAGGACATTGGTTCTCAGACGTGCCCTCAAGGCCAATTAACAGGACATGATTGGAGGATTTCCTTGATACAGCACAGGTGAGTTGGTCAGAGGCTCAGTCTTATTGATCAACAACCCATCTGTGCTCTTGCAAGGAAATCCTCAGTTCCTGTCCTGTTACTGGACCTATGGACAGAGGATGAGAACCTCTAGACTGGGAGGCTGATATGCTAAGTAAAACTGGACAATAATTGGGGTAAATCAGAGAAATATAAATCCTAACTGATATAAATGGGTGTTTTGACTCATTGAATGCTAGAGACCTCTATATCAATCAATGTGTTAAATGTCACCTTTGAATCGATGGGGATTTGGGGAATTTTTATTTTATCCCAATTGCTTCAGTGCTTCCTAGCACATCGGCTTGACCTTCCAAAATAAAACATGAACCCCTTGGGTGCTAGGAAGGGTCACCAATGCATTGTCAACGCATGCATTGCAGACCTTTGTTGCATCCAGGGGCTAACAGAAAGCTTGTTTTGATAGGGTATATAGATGTATATTTTGTTTGCTCATCAATTTAGGCATCTAACAGATGTTGCGTATAGGAAAGCTTGTAATTGGTTTAAGACTTACTTTTCCACTACACTTTATTGTGGTTTTACCAAAACGATCTACATTTATGATCAATTAAACGGTAATTTTAATTTATTCTAAATGCACGCCTGGACCAGAATATGGTGTATGAATGTGATCTAAACATTAATTGTTATCCCCTTAACATTTTATATATATATATATATATATATATATATATATATATATATATATATATATATATATATATATATATATATATAATACACACACGCATAGGATCAGAGAGCTGTGTTGAACAAGACAATTGCAGGGTATTGCTGACCTCTAGATTTACTTTTTTCTATTGCAAGTCATTTGTGAGTGTGTGAAGTTTGTATAAAAAGATAAAAAACACAGGATCTCTTCTGTTTTGTGTTAGCTTGTTGTAAACATGTGTTGTAAATTGTCATTGGTATTAAATTATAATTTATGATTTTCAAAATCAAAAAAGCCAGTGCCTGTCTTATTACGTGTGGAACGTGGAATATACTCGTCAATACGCTTTTGAACAGAGATGTGTTAAGAAAATCTGGGCTGATTATGAATCAAGACAACGTCACCATATGGGGATACATTGATATTCCCATTGATTCCAATGGCACTTTTAACCATTTGTGTGCTAGACATGTCGCCAACGCATTGCAAAGCAAAGCGTTGTAGACATCACTCGCATTCAAGAGATTAAATTCCACCGTTGGAATCAATGGGGATTTTGAGAATGTTCATGGATTCCTTGAAGTGAAGTTGGTTTGCACCAAAATGACTCCACTTTGTCATTAAGCCTATTAACTTATGATCATCATTCAAAAGAAAAAAAGAAAACTGTGTATGTCTAGGAGCTCAAAGAGGAGGGTTTGTTTAAAGACTCGAGTTAGGTCTAAGTTTATTACATTTAAAGCAAGTTTTCCTTCTCATGCTGAGTTAGAACAAAAGATCTACCATGCATTTGTTGAAAAAAATGGGAACAAAGAGGGGGATGTGATTTAGGAGCAAGTTATGTGAGCAGTTAACCCGCTCTTGCCTACAGGCAGCTAAACTGGATTCCTCTGTAGATCAGAAGGGGTTAACGTGTGCCGCTGACAGTTAGTTTAAGCACTTGAGTGCAAGATGGATTCCATGCACGTTTAACGCTTGGATTGCCCAGAGAGGTGTCCAACACAACACATCGGGCACTCAGAGGGTTAAGTGTCTTCTGTGAATCTGCTTTATTTCACTACAAGCTGGTTATTGGCCAAACACGAAATTTAAACAATAAAAACTCACAGTTAAGATCTTTGATGCAGCCCCTCATCCTGAAACATGTAGGGGTGGAGGACATTGAGGCTAATGTATTAAACAGGAAAGGAGAAATTCTAGAGCAAACCAACTAGCAACATAGGGGATAAATTAACATTCTCCAAATTCCCATTGATTTAAATGGGGGCATTAGACCCCCTTGAATGCTGGAGAGGTCTCCAACGCATTGCAAAGCAATGCGTTGGCGACCTCTCCAGCATTCTAGTGGTTAACATTCAAATTACAATCAAAGGGAATATTTATTTGTCCCATGCGGTGTAGTTGGTTCGCTCCAAAATGTACCCTTTTTTACTTAATGCATGAGCCTCACCGATCATCAGGACTGAATGATAATAAACTGCCTTGTGATCTAGTGTAGAGTGTGGATATTGTTTCCTCCAATGGAGATCTGAATTCTCGTGGTGTAATTTGCAGATCATCCCTATCCCTAGTGATCCCGTACAAGTGAAGCCTCCCTTAATGTTATTTGGTCTCAGGGCTTGTGTTTACGTTAAGTGGAATTTTTAGGGGGTGTTTTAGTGGCAAACCAAGCGTGTGAAAGTATGCCTTTAAGCTTGCTTGTGACTTGGTGTCCTATTAGCTGAGCCAACATGGCGTCTTCTCAGTACAATGTTAGCCTGCTCTGCAAGGCAAAGGCAGAGCTTAGTAATACAAAACACATTGAGAGAAGACAGGCAGAAGGGGACCTTCCATCTGGGAGCAGCAGCAAAGCATTCAGGAGAAAAAAAAACTACTTTGTAGCTGATCTTTCTCCCAGCATTGTGCACAGATAAGGGCCCAGGAAAAGGGGATGTGTTTGTGCTGATAAATATGTAGTGCATCTCTATTAGTCTCAGTACACTAGCCTCTTTCTAGCAGCTGGTAGATTGCCTACATTGGTCCCACACCATGCAATACAGATCTGTGTGTGTTATATGCAATAATAGCAGGGGTACTGTATTGTGATCGCTGTCCAGCTTAATACAAATCAAAGGCGGTCAAGCAAGTTGGTTGTAATTGGTTTGATGCTCTTGGAAAAACAGGGATCTTACACCTCTGTGTCAGAAGTTGTTGGGGCGTCCATGCAGAAAGGGAAGAAAGGAGATCGTTAACACTTTCAGGGCCAAAGGGGTCTCCATAGCACCAATGTAGCACTCAAATGTTTAATTAGGGTGCCTACAGGGGTTTCTTGATGTTATATGTTCACAGCAAATTCGCAAGTGTTAGACAAACTTCTGGCACTCAAAGGGTTAATCGGGATGGGCATACCTGGATTTCTCGCCCTTGGGCACCTTCCTGGCTCTCAAATGGCTGTTTGGGATGTGCATACAGAGAGTATTTGCTATTATATTTTCTCCTAAATTTCGTAACCTCTTCAGTTCCAGAGCGGTTACAACGCTTTGGTCTGTTTTGCGTTGCACGACCCCCGCGACGTACTGTGCAGAAGCATTGGCAACAAAACAGTTACTCTTGTTAAGTCAGACACCCCTCTTCAATCCTCAATAAGAATACACATCACTGTAATTTAACGAGCAAACAAAACACAGTCTATCATTTTATTTTAACCCTTTGAGATCCAGGTGATTGTGTACAGCCCTTTGGCTCTCACGGGGTTAAGAAGTATGGCGAAACCAGGCCTGTTACGCAGCAATGGTATTTATCTCACTGTCACCTTAGGGATTAAAAAACGAAAGTTTTTCTTTTCTGATTTGTATAATTTTTCTTTATTTCAAATGTTCTCCTACTAGTGCTGCTGATTTTAAAGAGGCTATTTAATGATAAATAATATGTAAAAGCAGCAACGCGTTGATTTAAACCCCAACGTGTCAGGGTAGTCTCCAGTGTATTCAGATTTAATGCGTTGTTGATCTCTCTCAACACTAAACATGGTTGCTGGAGTGTTGAGTGATTTGTAAAAAAGTGTTATTATTTATAGCTAGTTTATTTAACCCATTGCATTGTAGAGAGGCCTCCATGTTTTAGAGACCTTTCTAGCACCCAGCTGGTTAAACACTCTGGCCTTTTATAAAGGGAGAAGGGTCGTGTGGCCTGGGGGCAGCTAAGGGGTTAAGATTAGTGTCAGAAAGGTTAGCTGACCCCTGTGACATTCCAGGGGTTGCAATGCAAGGTCTGCTCCAAGGTGTTGGGGAATATATTTTCCCATCAGAAAGTGTAAACATGAGTGGATTGCAGGGCTAAGTGATTGAGATCACAGGGCAGTTAGAGATCACAGTTAAGTCCCTAAGTTGCATACTACACTAAGTCTACCTGTCAGGAGAAAGGCTGCTTGTCTACATTATGTAAAACAGGCTCAACTTCTTAACACATACACTCATACAACTAAAAGACCTGTTAGATGAGTTATAAATCTTATCTAGTCTCTGATAATACCATGATAATAGTTCTTGTAGTGGTTTAAATTGAACTGTAAAAAAAAAAGTGACTAGTGTATTATTGCACTCGTGTCATAGAAAGGCATGGCCCCAGCTATCTGGAGAATGATCTTTGTTGACAATGTGAAATACTACAGCAAGTAATGTCACGTGACACAAACTGGAAGCACCAGCGCTAGAAAACATTTTGTATCATTTCTAGAGATAGATTTTTTTGGAGAGGTAAGAAAAAAAAATCAAAGGAATTTCCAAGTGAGAGAGGTTCTCAGAAAGAAACATGCCAATGATTAGCTATATAAACACATCTGCTTTCTTAGTTTTTTCTTGGTTAATTACCAAAACAGGGAGCATTTTTCCCTTTCACCTCCTGCAGAATGGAAATGAGCTTTTGACATTGCTCTTTAACCCCGTGTGTGCCAGAGGGATGTCCAACGCATTGCAAAGCAATGCGTTGGACATCCCTCTGGCGCACAAAGGGTTAACCCGGCTCGATCTCCCACCACCCCCACCCCCTTTACAACAATATTTTTCCTACAAACATCTTTCACAGAGAAGGAGGCAGAAGGAACTGCAAAGCAACTTAGCAGCAATTTGAATCAAGGCTGCGCTGGGCTGATTTCAGTTGACAGAACGTGTGGTCAGGCAGAACTCTATAATTTGCACTCCTGTTGCCTTATTAGAGATGGACACTGAACTAATGAGCTTTCCCCCAGCACAATGTCAATTGTATTTATTTTCTCTAGATTTTTTTTTTAAATGGTCCAAGGGCCTCTCTTTAACCCGCTTAGCGCTAGAGGGCTGAACAAGGTATTCGCGATGAGTTGCCAAAGGGTTAAATATTTATCATTTAAATTAAAATTTAAATTACACTATTTTGCAAAGTTTCTAAACGACCAGCTCCCAATCCCATCATATACACACGCTGTGACCTTTTTTTTGCGTATACTGGTTACAGAAGTAAATACATTAAGTGCATTATCACTGGATCTTTTAATTTTATTTTTGTTTCTTTTTAAAACGTATTTTCAGATTCAGTATCTACGTCTGTTGAATATTGCATTTAATATTTTAGGATAGATTGGTGCATTGGGTAGCATGGTCCTTTAACTATACATGAATCCATAAAAGTAACAACGATAATACAAAGAAATCAATGTTTCTATAAAATAAACAAGGGGGTAATTTTATGTATTACATTAACACTAATCTGTTAGTGGTAGTTGTAGGCGTAGTATAATTTATTCATAAATCCCCAATATATTCAGTAGCGCTGATAAGATTCAGACTATGATCTGGTGTGTGAATATATGAATGTATCTTTTATATACCTGAGAAACTTTATTTGGTCAACGTTTCGGTCACGGTTTAGACCATAATAAACATAACAGGACTGAGTATACAGAGATGCATTTCAGTTCTCTTGTATAATAGTGAAAAAAAATATGGCACGTTTATCTGTTATTGTTTTGGCCTCAACCTAGGCATTTGTATAATAGTTATTTTTATTTATTTATTAATTCCGAATGTGTTTTACCAGGAAGAATACATTGAGATGTGTATCTGGTTTTTAACATGTATTTCTCAAGTACTGCACCCTGGCCTTCATTATATGATATACGTATAGTGGTTGTGGAATGATGGTTATTATGAATCCCATAACGTAGGTTTTAACCCTACAAGTGCCAGGACTGGTGTAACGCATTACTTTTCTAACATTCTTAAGACCGTAAAGAATAGGAAACATGGACTGATTCTGGGATAGGCCATCTGCACCACAGGGGAGACATAAATACCCCCCAATTTCAACTTGATTTAAACGGGTCTTTTAATGCCTTGAAAGTTAAGGACACTTTTCACATACATGGGGTTAAAAGTCACTGGTAAATCATAGGGGATTTCAGACTCTCTCCTACAGTACATTTGGTGTGTTCCTAGATTAGTCCAGTTTTTTTCTTGTTCGTAAGATCCCTAGGGTTACAAATCAACCGGTTTAACCATGTTACTCCCAGCAGGGCCTGTAATGCATTGCAGCCATCCTTGGTTATCTAATCGTCAATGTACCTGTTTGAAATACACTATATCTGAGTCCAGTGAGGCAGATGTACTAAGTCAAGTTGTGGAGTTCTGGGGCAAACCATGTGCACCACACTTCAGAAATAAAGTGACATGTATTTAAATGAAGCGTTTAACACATTGAATGCTAGACAGGTCTTCCATGCCTTCAGAAGCAATGCGTCGGGGACTCGTATGGCTTTCATTGGGTTAAAAGCCTCATTTGGGATTTTGGGATGTTTTATATATTCCCTACAGTGCATGTGGTTTGCACCAGAAATGCTGTTTTGTAAATAAGACACATGCCAGTGTCTTAGCAGTTATTTGCCCATGCCAGTCAAGCAGTGGCTGCCCAGCGGTGTGCACTAAAAAGAATTAGAGCAATTCCGGTGCAAATCAGCTGCGCCAAAAATGCCTCAAACTGTCATTGGGTGAAGTGGATTAACCATTGAATGGTATAGAGGTCTCCAATACATTGCTGCGCAATGCGCTGGAGACCTCTATAGCATTCAAGGGTTAACAGCCTATTTTAAATCAATAGGGTTTTTACATGTCTAGTCTACCTTATGGTGGATTTGTTTTGCTCCTAAATGACTCCAGATCTGTTTAGTACACCCCCCTCAGGTGGATACATGAGAGGGGCTGAATCGTTATCCCTGCTCAGCTGTAGTAAAACAGGATTCATTGTTTCCTATCCCCCTTCTCTCTTATCGTTTGTCTCTTCCCTTTCCACACTCTGCTTTTTCCCTTCCTTTTTTTCTCCTCTTCCAGTAAATTGCTTGTAACGTGTGCCTTTATGTTCTGCCTATAACTAGGATGTAATCAGGCGCCGCATGTCTCTCTCTAAAAGCATTTAATAAATGTCTATTAAAGCGCTACAAATGTAAGATAAATTTAGTAGCCCTGCTTCCTCCCTGAATCCGAACGGTAATGATGGATTTACCAACAGGGATTCTCCTCTCGCACAGCCAGAGATTTACTCTGCAAATAGGACCAAAAAATGCAGCCACCCAAATACAATTATTTACACTGAAACTGAGAGCCGTATTCAGCTAGCTAAAGAGGTGCAATTATGGGGTAACTTAATTGCACCACAGGGGCACAAATGAAAATTCCCCAAATCCCCATTGATTTATAAGGTCATTTACCCTCCCCCCACACCGCCCTCCTTGATTGTTGGAGAGATCTCCAACGCATTGCAAAGCAACGATCTGGAGATCTGTCTCTTACATTCAACGTGTTGACAGTCCCATGTAAATCATTGGGGAATTGACATTCCTCCCCTATTGGTGCAGTTGGTTTGATCCAGAAATGATGCCTCCTGAGCTGATGTGAGCATTCCCTATCTTCAACCCTTTGAGTGCTAGCCGGCACTCATAGGGTTAATGATTGACATCTGCGTTTTAACCCCTTAAATTCTAGAGAGATCTCCACTCTGACATTCATGGGAGTAAAGGCCTATTTAAAGTAATGACGATTTAATGTGTTTCCTATCCTACAGTTGGATTGGCCCAGAAATGCTACTCTTCAGCTAAAGAGGTGGAAGTACAGGGCAAACCAATTGCACCACGGGGAACACAATAAAATTCACAAATCCCTATCGATTCGAATTTAACCGGTTAGATGCCTCAGAGATCTCCAACGCATTAGGTTTACTAAAACACCTTTTAAATTACTGGAAATGACTTAGCACCTAAGGCCTAGAACCAACTGCACCATAGTAGGGGACAAACAAAACCCCCACACCCCCACTGATTTAAATAGGTATGTTAACCCTTCACAGACCTGTGCAACATTTAAGGACATAAAAGCCCCACTGAACTCAATGGGAATTTGTATCTGTCACCTAAAGGTGCATTTGGTTTGCTCCAGAATTACCCCTGTTCAGTGTAGAATTATTTTATTTGCCTTATTCAATATGGAGGGGGAAGTACGTTCCTGGGGACAGTTACAAATTCCCATTGATTGAAATGGAACGTTTAACTATTTAAAGGTTAGGGGACCTTGTTAACCCTTTGAGTGCCAGAAAGGTACGCAACGCATTGGTTAAGGGTTTATAGTCAGTGGGTCCAAGCCCATTGTTAACCCTTTAACCCTTTGAGTGCCAGAGAGGTTTGCAATGCGTTACGTACCCCTCTGGCACTCAAAGGGTTAAGTGTTTGCAATCCACCAGACTCCCCTCTGGCACGCAAAGAGTTTCTCTCAAAGGGAATGTTTGGGAATTTTTCACCTCCCCCTATGAGGGGCAATTGGTTGGGCCCAGCACTACATTTCTATGTTACTTTCTGAATACGTTTCATATACTGCAGCCCTCTTTTACATTTTTCAATCTTCTTGCATGGCTAATAAAACGGAGGAAAAAGTGCATTTTTAGTGGTCTACTGGGGGTATTTTGATCAGACTGTTATTTTACACAAGCTGTTTCAACTTCTTTTTTTTTCTAAATCCATCTCCATAAAGTCCTTTCTCTCCACTAGATTTTTATAGAGTTACAATTACACTATTATCCCTCTGCTCTGCTTATTTATTTTAATATGGGATTCTTTATGCAAGATGGGTTGACTTTTCCTTAGATTTCATCGTCTGTTTTATGTTATTTGGTTTTATTTTAATGCTATATTGTTGTTTAGTAACTAAGGGCACTATATTCAAAGCAACCATGTAGCAATTATGGATCGAACCAATTGCACCATAGGGGGACATATAAAAAAAAGTCATTGGCTTTAACCCTTTCAACGCTAGAGAGATCTTCTTTCTAGCATTCAATGGGTTAAACGCCCTATTTGAGCAAATAGCAATTTGGGGAATTGTATTTTTCTTCCTCAAAATAATTCCAGTTTCTTTCGAACAAATATACTTACAATCGGCTTCAGACACCAATCGTTTAATTATATTATTTTTCCTGATTATAATTGTTATGATTTTTACACCCTTCTTTAGTACCGATTTGCATTCATTTTGCTCTTATAATAACTGATCTTAAATAGGTATTTTTAACATTTTAAATATATTTCTACTGTTTTCAGTTGGTACATATTCGCCTAATTGTTTTGTAATTCAGCACTCCCACATACATTGATATTTTATAGAGGGATATTAACCCTTTGAGTGCCAAGGGGTAAGCAATGCATTGCGTACCCCTCTGGCACTCAAAGGGTTAAGTGATTTATTATATTTATTTTCTAATTAGATAATATTGAAACAATGTAATTTTGAATAGACTTTTTCTGGTGGTGCTTTCCACACAGTTTGAATCTAGACTGTTCTCATTGCAAATATTATTGATGGATACCCCATGTAGATCTCATAAACTGACATATGGAAACACATACACAATCACACTAAGGACACCACACTATAACAACACAATAAATACACTTTAACTATTTACACAGTAAATACACACCTTACTTATAAATTCACAGTTGCTTTTACAAATACATTTAAAGAGCCTATGCACCTTATCTCAACGAGCCCATGTTAACCCTTCTAGTGCTAGGTGGATACTCTCTGGCAATCAAGGGGTTAAACCAGCGTCACACGCGCCTAATTAACCCTTTGAGTGCCAGAGCAATACATTCCGTACCTCTCTGGCACTCAAAGGGTTAAATGATGTCTATGCAAGCATGCACGTTCTCACTATTTTCAACATATTGAAAAAAAATGTCAAACCGAATTCTCTGTTTTATTTTATTCCCTATTCTCCTGTGCTTTTAATCACATTTACAGGTTTCATTGAGATGTCTCCTTACTTTGGCTGTCAGTTACCTTTGTCCGTTTGAAATAAAGGGGTTTTAAATAGACTTAGTGCTCTCAGCATGCACTTCTATCTAAATGTTAGAAAATGGTGCCATCTACCCTCTGTACTAAGTACTGACACATTTCTAGACCTCCAAGGACGACCTTAACCTAACTTCAATCCAATTATATCAAAAGGTTGCCTGTAGGGCAGCCGGGTCCGAGGTTGGGTAGTTCCCTAAGTAGTAGTAGAGCATGGACTGTGAGTATCAGAAGAGTTGGTATCCTCAGTGTAATTGTACACATGTACACGTCTTTTTGATTACTAGGAAAAAAGCTAGATTAACTGTCATTAAACGCCTACACCCCAAATAATAACATTATTAAATACATACATTTAACTATTTGAAGGCCGATTGGGTTACATTGCACATTTCTCTGACAATCAAATAGGCAAAAGTATTTCTAATGTATAATGCTACAAAATAAGTATAAAAATGTTTTTTTTTATAAGTCGTTTGTTATTCCATTTCTACACCATAGCAACATTCTGAATTAAACTTGTATAACATTACAGCCGCGAGATCTCTAGAAATATATCTGTATTTTATCATATATATTACATTTTACAATTTCTCTTTTTTATCCAAAAATAATAAAACATAGACATGTTATATATATATATATATATATATATATATATATATATATATATATACACACACACACACACACATATACATACATATATCACGAATCACGAACAATAATACACTTTCGATTTAGTCTGAAAGTAGATAACGGTTGATAATGCTTCCGGTGAGAATTCAGTTATTATTCCTATTTAATATTATATTTCACAACACTGATTTAGTAAGAACACACACTCACGCAAACACACAGAAGCACACACACACACACACAAACACACAGAAGCACACATACACACAAACACACATACACACACTAACAGACATATATGAACTCATAGCATCCAACACTTAAGTTTTGCAATTTATTAATTAAATCATATTTAGGCAGCCCTGTATAGTATAACCAATGCGTTTTATGGGATTGTTATACATAAAACACATGTATTTTTTTTTCTTTAGGTCATTTTATTTTATGCGTTCTTACATGTATTTATTTGAAATAGCCCTTTCCTTTTTCACTTTGAGCCTGGCACTGTTCCTATAGTACAGCAGTGGGAAATGTAGATGTCTGTGTTGTACATACTAACTGAAGCAGAACCGACTCAATGCTCTTGCGCTTAACTCTTTGAGAGACGGAACGCAGTGCTCCCTGTAATGATTTGCGCACCCTCCTGGCACTCAAGGAGTTAACGCTACGGATGCACACCTTTCTGGCACTGAAGCAGAAATAGTTAACCACTTGAGGACCAAAGCAGTGTGCAACGCATTGCTTCAGAATGCGTAACACGCCACTTCGGTCCTAAGGGAGTAAATAGTTTCAAGTTGTAGAGTAGGAATTACATTTTACCTAGTAAATAATAATAATAATTATAATAATAATTATAATAATAAATCCGATTAATAATTAGTGATTCATAAATGTAGACTGTGCATTTGGTTCCTTGGTTTTGGCTTAAATAATACTGTATTATTATGATTATTATTATTAGTATTATTAGTATTATTTCCTATGGTTTCCAAAATGGGAGCAATTTGATAGCAAATAAAAAACTACAGTTGGACGAGTGGCATCTTGTATTGGATAAAAGCCTTGTATCTTAACCCATTGAGTGCCACAGGGCTATAGTTGGATACCCCCCTGGAACTAAAAGGGTTAACCATGTGAGGACTATGGGGGCACTCCTGTGGTCCTTGAAGGGATAAATCTGAGACTGGTTTGAAAATAATGTTTCGACTCTATATAGACTAAAAGGTCACAGACAGCAAAGAAATAGAGCTCGGTGTTCTGGTGCGTGGAGGCAGGGGCCTTGCAATGCACGGCGGGAGCTCTGGCAGTGAAACGGTTAAACCGTGCCTCCCTTCGCCTTTTGTAACCTTGATGCCACAGTGTTTATTTCATGTATTATTACAGGACTGGTTTGTTTCAACCGATTATCTCATATCTGTGTAGCAGGAGTAAGCTATCTCAGTCGCCTCTGGGTCAGTCATTGATCTTTCTGAAATACTGCAAAGGGATGGGTTAATGTAGCCTTATTAAGAGTTGTAGAGCACAGACTACCCTCTGTCCTGTCTACCCTCTCCTCCTCTCCGTTTCCTACTCCCTCTACTCCCCTCTCTCTACTCCCCTATCTCTATTCCCTCTACTCCCCTCTCTCTACCCTATCTCTCCTTTCTTATCCCCTCTTTCTCACCTCTTTCCTTTACCCCTTGAGGCTGATGCACTAATTAGAACTGGATTAATTCTAGAGTAAATCAACAGCACCATAGGGGACAAATACAAATTCCTCAATTTGATTTAGTAAGAGATTTTAACCCCCTGAATGATAGAGACATTTCCAACTCATTGCATTGGATACCTTTGGAAATCGAGGGTTAAAGGTATCATCTAAATCATTTAGTATTTGTTCCATGTGATTAAGTTGGTTTACAATCCCCCCATTCGATTGCGCCGGTCCTTCTTAACCCTTTGACAATTCGTTGGCTACCAATCTGGCACTCAAAGGGTTAATGCATCAATATCACTGTCTGTACATTGCTCCATTCTTTCCCTCACCAACACTCCCTTACTTTCCCCTACCCTTAAAGAAATACCACTCAGTTCCTTCTCTCTCCCTCTCACCTCTCTCTCCTCCTCTCTTCCGCTCTCTCTTCCCCTCTCTCTCTGCCTCTTTTTCTCTCATCTCTCTCTCTCTTCCTCTCACTCCCACCCCTCTCTCTCTATCACTCCCCTCTCTCTCCCTCCCTCTCTCTCTCTTTCTCTCACACTATCTCTCTCTCTCCCTCACCCTCTCCTCTCTCTTTCTCTCTC